>BPLR01018909.1:0-71313 GCA_021605095.1 Caerostris extrusa
TTGATCCAAATTATCCAATGATAAAGGAAGGATATCATCAATATTGGTATTTCCTGCAAAAGAGTTCGTGATATAAATCTTGTTTAATGTTTTCCGGAGTTACTTAAACATGTTCAAATAAATATAAATCAATGCAACTCAATTTTAGAACTGTAAAACAGTCATTTTTTTATTTATTCTAAAAATATTCCTATTTTGCGTAAGAAAAAAATTAAATATTTTTCGAAAACGTTCTTTTAGAAAACAATTTTTTTCACTAATGTGAAGAAGAAAATTTTAAATTGAAAAAAAAAAAAATAAAACACTTTATATGAAAGATTTCATATTTATTTCCTCATTATTTACATTATTAGTAAAATCCAACAATAGTTTTATTAAATATTAGCAAATCTAATGTAAAAACTCATATTCTTATATCATATTCGTTTTTTTTTTTTAGTTTTTTAAGAAACTGATATTCTTATATCAATATTTTGTTGTTGTTTTTTTGTAGTTGTTACGAAATTAATATTCTAATATCAGTTTTTTTTTTTTTTTTTTTTTGCCCCCAGTTTTTACGAAACTGATATTTTTTATATCAGTTTTTACATGGAATATTGTTTTTATAAACAATAATTATTATAATTTAGAATGCATATCAGTTTTTTTTTTTTTTTAATTTCACCTATAATGTCAAATTTTCCCCCATTACTACAGAGACAACAATTTTTATTTTATTAGCTGAAAAAGTTTTGATCAAAAAAGAAAGTTTTACAATATGTTAAAAAATTATCCACTCTTTGTTGATTAATTTTTCTAGAAATAACATACTCAATAAAATATCTCTTTGTTGAGTTTCATTATATAGTCAAACATAATGCAAAATGTAATCTGGTCATTTAAAGAAAAGATTATTATTAATATTTTTCCTTATAAATTATATATTCATTATGCCATTTTACTGTTGTTTCACGTAAGAATATATTTCTTGAGTTCAGATCTCGTGATACCATTTTGGTGAAAAACGATGCCGTAAAAATTTCGTTACAATTTGAGAATAACCTGAACCTGACCTTCAAACCAGAGAAAGAGGAAAACATTATTTGAATAACGACTTTTTCTACTAGTGCATTTTTAAAAGAAATATTTTGTTGTACGTATAACAATTTGATTATATTCACAAAGAATTCTAATGGCGTTAACATTATTTTCGTATTATTATGGAATTTTTATTGATTATTTATTTTTAATTTTCCGATTTATTTATTTTACTCTAGTTAGTTATTATAAAAATTAATTATTTTACTCTAATTAGTTATTAGAAATCAGAAAAATTGGGATATTGAAATTTCTATTCATCGTAATTAAATAAAATCTGGCTAAACCCATTAAGTACAAGAAAAATAATAAGCTTGTATTTTTAAAAATATAAAAAAATACACGTGCAAAAACATATTAACTGAGTTCAATATGTGATCTGATTCATTATGCAGTGTGATAGAATACAGTGTAACCCAGTATGGTTTTCCATATAAAAACTGATGGTGTTTATTAACTTAGTTGGCAGCAATCAAGGTAGTTCAGGGTCCCAAAGGATAACAGAATAGCTTTCTGAATATGTTTAATCAGATTTATGTGTGGGAAACTGAATTATTTATCCAAAGACTATTATGCGACCAAAAAGGTTATTATTATGTGCACTTCATATGCACAATGGCCAACCATATGCACAATATCTTCTCACTATGAAGTAATTCCCCACCAGACTCGTTTTATCTGTATTATCGTCTTGTAGGATGAAAGTATTACCAATTAACTTAAAGAACAGTTAGATCAATACGGGTTGTGACCTATGTCCTTGGGCAGTAACGATGTCTCTTGGAACTACATGCAGTCAGTACAGAAGTGCTTTCAAAAAGTATGCACTGAACCCATCAAATCTATATCTTCCATGGATGCGATGGTGATGTATTAGCGGGCCTCCCTCTTACAGCCAGCAGCCAACAATCTTCTGTAATCAGTTGTAAGCAAAAATCTTGTAACTCTCTATCAGTGCAAAAGAGAACAAAGCTTCACTCTGTGACTTTCGAGGCTCTGATTACCATGTATGTATGTGTGCCCGATTTTAACCTTTCCACCAGGCTTGCAGGTGGTCGTGATGCAAGGGAGGTGATCACCACTCTGGAAGTCTTGCACTTCTGGCTCCCCTTCTTTTCAACACCTTTTCTTCACCTCTCCTTTTCGCATTTCCTTCTATAGTAGCTCACACTCTCTCTATATACGTCTAGGTCACTGTCAATCGTTCGCCAAAATAACTTTCTTTATTCATCCGCTCAAGTTCAAATACATGAGCTTGCATGGATGACACTTGATGTCAATCAGTTTTTCAAACATTGAGTCATTAATTAATTTATTGTAGAAATTAATTACTTTTTGGTGTCTACCAATAGATGGCGCCAGATAAACTTAAAAAAATGAATTAAAATTATGTATATACACAATAGAGTGAAAAAAAGTAGGATCATCTTTTAAAGAACACTACAAATGTACTCTATTTATAATAGTATTTATTCTCCTATAATAAATGTACACAATTTTGTAATCAATTTTTTTTATTTTCATAATATATTAAAAATCATAAAATTCTAAAATATTTTACAGACACTTTAATTACTTCATTTCATATTATTTATAATGTAATTTATTTAATTTATTACATTGATATCATAGATAACTTAGTAATATACTAGATGTCTCTTATATATTTATTTATTTTTGTAAATCTAATAAGTAAAAAAAATTTGTAATGTTCAGATTTTCAATTAATTTTTCATTCTTATGTAAATGTCGTTTTTTTTTTTTTTTTTTTTTTTTTTACTTATGTTTTCCATATAATATGTATAGTAGAAACTTTTCTATTACGTCATTTGCACACATGTTCCTTTTAAATAATTGTCATCATTAACATTACCATAATATGTTATTTTTAATACGGAAAACGTTCATTAATTTTGAAAACAATTACGCCATTGCATATATTTTTAGTATCATATATGAAATCTAACCTTGAATTTATGATCGTGATTCAAGGCTAATTCTAATGATAAATCCATTATTTTTATTCTTATAAATTCTTAATTTTTTTTTTTATCTAGCTCAAAACCAGATATCACTAAAAATTGCTAATTTAAATAAAAAAATGCAAAATTTTTTATGACAAAAATTCATTATAAAAAATGGATTATAATCTTAGGAATAATTGGCTTTCTTTTATGTGTTATTTATTATTTTTCTAACTTTCAAAAAAATTAATCATATATTAGAAATTTATTTAAAAAACATTGAATAAATTATATTTTGTTAACTAAAAATTTACTACTCAAATAAGCTCAATTTTTTTTTTCACGTTAAACGTTAATTTTTTTGATTTCGTTATTAGCTCACACTGTCCCTATATATATCTTGTTCAAATTTTCAATCGTTAATAAAATACTTTTAAAGTTCAAATACATTTTTTTTGAACTTGTAGTGGATAAATAACTTGTTAATACAGTTTTTTCTAATATTAATTCATTAATTCAATTTAATTAATTAATTTTAGTTTTTTTTAGATTTAAGTTACATATATCTACCAATAGATGGCATCAAAAACTTCAAAAAAAGTGAAAATTATTTATAAAGATTTGATTCTTTAATATAGGAGAAAAAGTAGGAACTGACTTTTAAATTTTTTTTTCTTATATTCATTGTTTATCAGATATTTTATCGAAAATCACGAAATTTTCTTTATTAAATTCTTCTTATAAAAGAAGTAAATCTGTCAATTTTGATAACGAATAAAGATAAATAATACTGAATTACTTTTAAACTTCATGAGTTAAAAATATCGACTGCTTTCCTTTAATAAATTCTTTAATAATCATTACAAACAAATTTCTTAATTACCATTTAAATAATCAGGCAAATAAAATCTGTCAATTTTGATAACGAATTAGAAATTACTGAATTACTTTTTAAACTTCATCAGTTAAAAATATGATCTGTTTTCCTTTATTAAATTCCTTAATAATCATTACAAAACAAATTCCTAATTTATCATTAAAATAATCAAAGAAATAAAATCTGTCAATTTTGATAACGAATTACAAATTACTGAATTACTTTAAACTTCATCAGTTAAAAATATCACCTGCTTTCCTTTATTAAATTTCTTAATAATCCTTAGACAATTCATTAATAAATAAACAAATTCCTAAATTATCAATTAAAAATATCGTCAAAGAAATAAAATTCGTCAATTTTACAAACGAATTAGAAATTATTGAATTAACTTACATTATCAATTAATAATATCGTCTGTTTTCTCTTATTAAATTCCTTAATAATCATTACAAACAAATTCCTTAATAAATTTATTGAATTACCTTAAATTCGTCAATTAAATAATCAGGCAAATAAAAGTCCTTAATAATCATTACAAACAAATTATTTAATAAATAATATTGAATTACCTTAAAATTAATCAGTTAAAAATATCGCCTGTTTTCCTTTATTAAATTCCTTAATAATCATTACAAACAAATTCCTTAATAAAAAAATATTGAATTACCTTAAATTCTTTAATTAAAAATATCGTAATTCTCCTTTATTAAATTCTTAAAAAACTTACAAACAAATTCCTTAATAAATACATTGAATTACTTTAAACTTCCTCAGTTAAAAATATCACCTGCTTTCCTTTATTAAATTTCTTAATAATCTTTACAAACAAATTTTTAATAAATAATATTGAATTACCTTAAATTCACCAACTAAAATTATCGTCTGCTCTCCTTTTTAAATTCCTTAATAATCATTACAAACAAATTCATGATTATAATTAAAATAATTATTTAATAATCATTGAACAAATTAAAATAACTTAATTGTTAAATGTTTATTAACTCTAATTGTTAAATTTATAAATCAAATTTAAATTACTGCATTTTGCCGATTTATTGGTTTTTGCTAGAATAATTTAATTGCTAATGTACATGAAATTTTACAGATAGGTCAAATTGTTTAGCATAAAACCATTAACTTTTTTCCGCATTTATTTAAAATCACCTTCTTCAAGACCTTCGTTGAAAAGGCCAACATGTATTTTAACTGTGGTTTTTTCCCCTTTAATTCTGTGCTGTTAATATTCATGTCATATTATTCTCAGATAAACCACCGAGTTTTTCACTGCCTATCTATCATTTGATCTAACACAACTTGAAAATCCAGTCGTTTAGAATTTATTAGTCTGCGTTCTTCACTGTTCTTCTTTTACAAGAGAACGACATCAAGAATTTTCTTTTTTTCTTAGAAATTTTACTTTCTTAATCTGTTATAGCCAGCAGAGGAAATCTCAAGTTTCTACTGAAGTGCTATAAAATACATCCTCTAATTTGCAACAACATATAGCAATATGTTGTTGCAAAATATATTATATATATTGCAATATATATTGCTATATACATATTGCTGTTCATCTGCAACAACTAAATTCTAACATTAATTTGAAAAAGCAAAATTTTTCTGCTAATTATCATCATCCCCAAAGTACTATTCATTCAACTACAACTGAAAGCATCAAGCTGATACTCCTCTGAAATCGCAAGCTTCAGACCAACTTATTTCAGACTTTCAAAGCTTACCACACGCTCCGGATGTTGTCAGCGGCCCTGGTGCCCAAATGGATAGCGTTCTGGCCTTTTGGTACCATAGGCTTCAGGTTCGAATCCTGGCATGGATGTTTGTTAGTGGTTCGCAATTAACTTTAAACTGTAGATCGTGGTCTAATTATCCTAAAGTGTGCACAAAATGACAGTAGAGCGACAAACCAAACCGGTTAAGATTTTAGTGACTATCATAGATGAAGATCTAAATAGAAAGGATTTTGTGAAAACCATTCAATGGTTGTAATAAAGAAGAAATAGATGTTTCAGATCACAGAGTTAAAAGGGGGAAGATCAAATATTCTAAAAGTGCTTTACATTTATTTCCTTTAAAATTAACTGCTGAACCTTTTTCAGTTATTTTGTTTTTCCGAGATCAAGTTAGTTTTCTATTAGAAATAAACTTTAAAAAATCTGTGATTAAGATCAACAATAATATTATCTCTTGGAAGAGTCAAATTAAACATTCAGGAGTTGTTCTGGAACAGCATTTAGCTTGAAAACATTTTTGCACACCAAAACTAAATTTCGTCTAAAAACTCTACCCATTTATAAATAGAAATTCTACCATGAAAGGGATAACAAAGTTCTTCTTTATACCGCTATGCTTTGCCCAATTCTCACCGTACGCTTGCCCTGTTTGGTCCTATGCAGCTAAATCTAATTTATAAAATACTGAAAAAAAAAATTGATTAAAATTGAAATTTTACAAAATATCACTATCCGCCAAATTCCTCAGATACATGCGCAATTCTGAGCTCTATAAAACTATTTAAATTCCTTCTTCAACAGATTTTCTTAAACACAACTCTATTGAATTTTTAACACGTTTATTAAGCATGGAAATACGGCAATCCGGGAGATGGATTCTTACGTTCCCAATTGATTAATGATTTAATATGATTTAAAACGTCCGCTCAAAATTTTAATTTAACTTTTAAAGATTTATTTCATTTCCTTTTATTTGTGTATGATTTTAAGCTATTTTTTTCTTATATTTCTAAGTATATTCTGGGCAATTTTCATTCCTTCAATTGTATTTACCCTGTCATATCGGAGATGGAGCCCCCAATGGGCTAAGTAACTCTAAAAGAATAAGTCAACCAACCAGATACCAAGTTAGTCTCTAAATCAGGAACTGTAATTATGTAACTTTAGTAACTTGTTTAGGATTCTTCGTTTTGAAAGCAATGTTACCAATTAATTTTATTTCTGTGCCATCAGCGATTTTAATATTCGTAGTAGACATCTCTTTAAAATCTGTAAACAATTTTTGAAGTTCATGCACTAATTTGAGGCTGACGAAATTTCCGTTTACTTTTATTTTCTTGCTTTGATCAACATTTAATGCTATGGGCATTTCATGAACTATGATGTCTGTGTTTTTATAATAATATTTCCTTTTAATTTAGTGGGAGTAGTGATAGTAGTGCAATATTTACTGTTTCGCTGAGTATGCAAATTCAGGTTGGCTTTATTGACATTTTAATAAGCGCTTTTTGCACATGCTTGTGTTTATGTTTTAAGATAAAACATTCTGACATAAAATGGTTATTGATGTAGTAAAAAGAGCCGAATTTTTCCTTTTTTTGATTTATTTCGAAATGAAATATTAAGTATCTTTGATTCCGATCATTTATTTTCAGCCCTTCGATGAAACTCATCTATCTACTCATCCCATCTATCTACTCATCTCTCATCTATTACTTTTCCTTTTATAAATTGCAGAGTTAGTTCTTTTTCCGGTCTTGCTTCAAGAGCGATTACAAGAACTCGCAATTTAACATAGTAATAGTGATGAGACATGATAGTTATTTTAATTTCACCTAGGGCTTTGATATTATCAATTAGCTCAGAAGTGCATCAATATGGATTTTACTACTATGCTACTATTATACTACTATTTTATTACAGCTACTATACTACTATTTTACTATTACTACTATGCTATTATTATACTATTACTATACTACTATTATACTATTACTATACTACTATTATACTACTACTACTATACTATTACTATTTTACTATTTACTATACTACTATATTATACTATTACTATCCTACTATTATACTATCCTACTATTATACTATTACTATATATTTTACTATTACTACTATGCTATTATTTTACAACTACTATTAGGCTATTATATGCTATTATTTTACTACTACTATTATGTTATTTTACTACTTTACTACTACTACTACTACTAGGCTACTAGGCTATTTATACTACTACTATTACTACTATACTATTATACTACTACTACTATTTTACTATTTTACTATTACTACTATGCTATTATTTTATTACTACTATTAGGCTATTATTTTACTACTACTATTATGCTATTATTTTACTACTACTACTAGGCTACTATTATACTACTACTACTACTATTATGCTGCTACTACTACTATTACTATTTTACAGCTACTATTATACTACTATTTTACTATTTTTACTACTATGCTATCATTTTATTATACTATTACTATACTACTGTTATACTATTACTGCTACTACTATACTACTATATACTATTTTACTATTACTACTATGCTATTATTTTACTACTACTATTAGGCTATTATTTTACTACTACTATTATGCTATTATTTTTACTACTACTACTACTAGGCTACTATTATACTACTACTACTATACTACTATTATGCTGCTACTACTATGCTACTATTATATTACTATTATGCTGCTACTACTATACTATTATTATACTATTAACACTAACCTACTATTATACTATTACTACTATATGTATTTAATACGGTAATAATAAAGATACATCGTGGTGTTAATCCAGGTTTAAATTATGAGTTTTCTTAGAAGGAAAAGTTTACTTAAAAGATTAGATAGATAATGAATTTGTTTTAAATTATCATAAGTAGTGTTGACTGTGTTTGCATATTTAACATAAATTATCTGATTATCCTCGATATAAAAAAATTATCATTGTTCATCATTGTCAATTACATTTAATTCACTTAACATCCAAGGGAAGGATTCGAGAATATCTTACAAGTCTTTAATTGAGTCTATTTGCATCTAAACTTCCATGTAAAATAGTTATTAGAATTTAATTTTTTTTTTTTTGTTATTTTTGAGAATGGATTGATAAGTGGAAGAAACGATGTTTAAAGGCATGTTACAAGTGTGCAGAGAGCAAACGTTTACAATCCCATTGTCTCCTGAATCGCTAAAGAAAAACAAAAACAATTCAATATTTCTGAACTGAATTAATGAGAATCAGGAAATATCAAGTACCCATGTTGCTCAGATCTTTTCAGCAGTTTGTAGAACGACCTAAAATAAAAGAAATAAAAGTTAAACAATTAAACTGAAATCGCAGGTGCCGACACAAGTAGTTTCATAAGCATATTGCAAGAAGATGTGTGTAACGGTATGTTTGACACTCCGAAACTTTCTAAAACGAATATTTTATTTTATTTGTATTTGGAAATTCTAACAAAGCGATCTATTGAATTAGAAGTTATTAGAGAAGGAAGTAAATTCATTCTGACATGGCATGTGGTGTCAACATCGCAGTAGAATAGTATTGAATTTTAGCAAAAATAAAGACAACACATTATAACATCTGGGCCTATATTAGACCTATAACGACTTCCAAGGGCCACTTTCAGGCTCCTGTGGGGTTCAGGAGAAATGGTCAGTAGACCTCAAGGCTCTAACCCGAGAGGAAGTACAGTGCAACCGGCACTACCTCTGAGAAACATTTAGTTTACAATATCTCATCCCGAGAGATTGCAACTCTGAGTATAAATTGGCCTACAGACTTTCCCCGGAGAGGTAGTAAATTCCTCGCATGCAGCACAAACCTAAGTATCGGGTTTTCGTATTATAATTGGAATCCTTCCAGGAATCTATATGTCTTTAAATGTCTTTAAATGTGTCTAAAAATGTGTCTGTCTAAATATTGTACGTGTGTGCTGTTTGCATATGTGTAAAAAAAAGCTGTGAGTTCTCAAACCTGTGTCTCAAGTCTCAAACAAACCAACACGCAATCATAATCCAGCTGCACAACCGACAACACTACAAATCAGCAATAATGAAATCGTCAAATTAAATTTTTTTTTTTTCTTGTGTAAATCTTTTCGGCAAGAATGCAATTCAATTTTTCAAAAAAAAAAAAAAAAAAAAAAAAAGAAGAAAAAAAGACAATACAATACAACAACAAAGACTACAAAAAATAATTTTTAAAGATCTAAAAGTAACATTCAGCTTGCTTAATTTTTAAATAATGAATATTCGTTTCATGTCGGAAGAAGCAGAAAAAAGAAATTTTCGAAATAATCTCCGGTTGTTTAAACAACAAACAATTCTGAACTCGTTTCGAATAATAATGATGTTGTTATTTTCGAAATGCTCAAAGACGGAAAACAATGTGAATAACCTGTTAGAAAAATTTAACAATGTGAAATTATCATTTTCACACATTTTTAATGAATGGGATCAAAATTTTTAATTTACATTTATCACAATTTACTTTTTCATATTACTTCTATTACAATTATCGTAATGAAAGTTCCTTTGCAGGTCATTCTATTTATTTCTTCTTACCTTTGTAATATTACATAGTTTATATAATCATCATCACCATTGGCGCAACAGACCTATGGCGGGCCAAGACCGTCTGTCCGCTGGAAGATTTCTAGACAGTAGATGTTTTTAATGGTATAGGGTTGTCAGTCCTGCTCCCAAAAGTCATATTATACTTGGATATATGGCTTAAAGTGGATTCCGAACCACTAAAAACATCCATGCCACCGCTGGAATTCGAACTCGACAAATGACACCGAACACCAGAGCGCTAGTCACTTGGCCATAAGGTCCCAGTTTATACAATATTAAATTAAAATCTACAAAAAAAAAAATCAAACATTCAGCATTCATTTCGGCAAATTGGGGCGATATTTATGATGGATTTTGTCTGGCGAGTTGCTACTTTGTTGCAGAGTTGCTTTAGAATTGTTACAGAGTTTAGTTCTCCTTTGTTGCAAAAGCAGAGTTGTCTGCTTTTGTTGCCATAAATAACCCATTGCCATGCTTTGAGAGAAAGAGGTTTTGAATGTAATAGACTCGCACGTAATTACGTACTTTTAGAGTATGTATGTTAACTTTTTGTATTATTTAAAGTCACAAATTCTGCAAAACACCACATTTCGGTGCTTCTTTTTAATACCTTTGAATATAGCCAAACCCTACTAAGTATCTGAAGATCTTTTTTTTTTTTTTTAATCGTATTTTTATTTTTATTTATTTTTTTTTTTTCTATTTCATTTTTCTGATTTCTTTTTAAGAGTAATTGGTTGAATTGCATCAATCTTGGCAAGCATCAATCTCAAAATCAAGTCAAATCGCATAGCTAAAAAATATTCACTTATTTTTTATTAATAATTAGAAAAATAGTGAATATTTTTATGAACTCAATAAATGTTACATTATCAACAAAAAAAAAAAAAAATGTAATGTTTATACATTTTCCCAGAAAAAAATTGATATCATTAATCAAATTTATTATTATTATACATATATAAAAACTAAAACAAAGTTGTCCCACTTTCAAAAGGGACTGACATTAAAGTAATTTACCTGTTTCCAATTAAATGCATTTTAAAATCGTATTTACTTTTTCAGAAATAAGCCAGTTTTTATTTCTAATTCTTTAAAAAATATAATTTATTTGTTAGTGGATAAAAAGTGAGAGAATTTATAATAAATAATTGGTAAAAATCGTTTTTTCTTCAACCTCGTTCACAAAACAAGTTATTATTACTTTTTTTTTCTAATTATTCAGAGAGCCTTGGTTATTGAAGTAGAATCTGCCATCTATTGTAATTCATCAACGTTTCCGAACGCAATGAAAGTGTGTGAAAAGTTTTCTTGCAGCCACATTAAGTCAAGGTGATCAAAGTGACTTTTTTTTTTTTTTTTTTTCCTCCCAAATTAATAATGGTGATGCAGAGATTGTTTCATCCTTGAAAATCTCCTTGAGTTCAAAATGCAAATCTAAATACAGCGATAAATATATATGAAAATTTTGAATTCATAGTTTTTCTTATCATATATAAATATAAGGAAGTCCTGGTAAAAGGTAATAAAAACTCATTGAGATTTAAAAAGCCATAGGCAAAACTGTTCCACAACACTAAAATGATGGACAAACTGCAAAAAAGACCTTGTAGAACTCATGGCTTAATATGTTTTTGAACAATTCATGAATCTGCCATCATCCTAAAATAAATTAAACAAATAAAATAATAAATAAATAAACGGAAATAAAATGTGTTGATGCACTTTTGTACAATTCCTGAATCTGCCATCGTCCGAAAAATAAATTAAAAAATAAAATAATAATTAAATAAACAGGAATAAAAGGGATTAATACATTTTTGTACAAATCATGAATCTGTCATCATTCGAAAAATAAAAAATAAAAATTAAACAATAAAATAATAATTAAATAAACATGAATAAAAGGGATTCATACATTTTTGTACAAATCCTGAATCTGTCATCATTCGAAAAATAAATTAAACAATAAAATAATAATTAAATAAACAGGAATAAAAGTGTTAATACATTTTTGTACAATTCCTGAATCTGCCATCATTCGAAAAATAAATTAAAAATAAAATAATAATAAATAAACAGGAATAAAAGGGATCAATACATTTTGTACAAATCATGAATCTGTCATCTGAAAAATAAATTATACCATAAAATATTAATACAATCGGGAAAAAAATGTGTTAATACACTTTTGTACAATCCATGCATCTGCCATCGTCCAATAAAATAATAAATAAACAGGAATAAAAGGGATTAATACATTTTTGTACAAATCCTGAATCTGCCATCATTCGAAAAATAAATTAAACCATAAAATAATAATTAAAAAACAGGAATAAAAGGGATTAATACACTTTTTGTACAATCCATGAATCTGCCATCGTCCGAAAAATAAATTAAACAATAAAAAATAATAAATAAACATGAATAAAAGGGATCAATACATTTTTGTACAAATGATGAATCTGCCATCATTCGAAAAATAAATTATGCCATAAAATATTAATACAAAAACGGGAATAAATGTTTAATACACTTTTGTACAATCCATGCATCAGCCATAGTCCGAAAAATAAATTAAACAATAAAAAATAATAAATAAACAAGAATAAAAGGGATCAATACATTTTTGTACAATTCCTGAATCTGTCATCGTCCGAAAAATAAATTATATCATAAAATATTAATACAATAAACGGGAATTAAATGGTTTAGTGCACTTTTGTACAATTCACGCATCAGCCATAGTCCGAAAAATAAATTAAACAATAAAATAATAAGTAAATAAATAGGAATAAAAGCAATAAAATATGATTAGTACTTAAAATGAACTAGAACTAAATAAACACTGTAGATGTGAACTTGATTAATGTAGCTGAATTTAAAGTTTAAAAAATTATCTATATGTTTTTTAATGCTTTTTTAAGATTTCAATAAAAATGTGATTTTGAACAAATTTGTAGCATTAAAATAAAATTTAATATCTTAATTTTTATATCAAAGAATATACTAAAATACTTACTAGTTTTTATTCCAAAAATACTTACAACAGTATATTATTTTGTTTCTGTCTGTAAGCAAAAAGTCTTTAAAAATTATATATGTTAATTTAATATTAATATTAATTATTTATTGTTTTATATTTATTCAAAAAGTTCTTTAATCTCTGAAGACAATAATTGTTCGAAATTCTCAATGATTTATCCATTAATGTTAAATAAAACATTTTATAACACAGAAATTGGACAATTTATTTAATTTATGAATAAAGCATTGTTTTGGTAACACAAAACATGTCTTTATCTATTATCATGAGCTGCTATCTACGTTCGAATTTACCAGTTAAAAAATTTATCACGGAATTCAAATGTCACGTGAAGACAATAGATGGCGCTGCTAACCTCCACAAGACAGACGAGCAGATGCTTGTTTTAACGTCTAGCGCACGCACGCATCGCAGTTGTCTGTCTTAACCTCATTTTCCGTGTAAGATCGGTTAAGGCCATTGTACAGTAGTGACCTAGAGCGGAATTAACCCTTTGAAAATGGGTCCGAAACTCATCTGTTTCTCTCACATCTGACTCCAGCTCTATGGTTACAGGTAATGTTCCAATTTTTGTCATTTTCTGTGTAGGGGATTTTTGGTGCGATTTCCTTAATAAGTAATGCTGGCTGCAGCATTAGTGGTTTGACAGAAAATATTTATTTATTTTCTAATGCACGTCGAAAATAATTTATTAATTCATTAAATCAAGTTTGAATTTGAAAATTATTATATATTTTAACTCTTTTTATGGTATTTTTTTTATTAATATTGTCTTACTCGATTTATTTGATTTTTGACTGAATTTGTCCCACTATATTTATTTGATTGATTTTTTGTTAACGTTTTATTATTATTATTATTTTGTTTTTTCTATCTTTACTAATAATTGAATTTTAAGTTTAAAGTTTCAATTAAAATATGTTATTAACAAATGAATGTAAGACAAAAGATGATTAAATTTTACCTCATTATTTTTTGATAAAATTGTTAAAGGTAATAATTAACCCTTTTAATATCATGCAAAATCGATATTAAATTCTTGTTTTTATGTACATCAAGATAATTTAAATATTTTTAAAGTTAATGCAATCTGTCAAAACAAAGTTTTGGCGCCAAACCATACTTGTAGAACGTCAGGACTGTTTCTAAGTGGAATACTGTTTTATTACATTTTTATTGCATAAAATTATCACGCCATGGTCAATAAATTAGTATTATTATATTTTAAAAAAATGATTTTGATATAATATTTCTTAAAATTAATAAAAATATACATATTTATGAAATTCAATAAATCTTAGAATTTTTTTTTATACATATTGTTGCTTTAGATAAAGTTGATACTTTGTCAATACTTCAATTTCTTAATAAAACAATTTTATATATCAAATCTTATTTAAAAATATATATGTGACACTTATATTATAATTATTGTTTAAGAAAAATACTTACTTTATTTTACTTGCTCAACATATTTCTTATTATAATATTGTGATACTAATTATATCGTCATAATATTAATTCTTATAATTTTACTGATTGTAATTATTCTTTTCTGTTTACATGTAACATTTCTGCTTTTTTACAATTCTTATAATATACTTTTTATAATTCTGATTTCATATTATATATAGTTTCGTTTAAAAGTTATATATTCATTCTTGTAATAAAATAAAATTTTATTTACAAGAATGAAATATTACCATTTGGAATTATTTTTTTTTGTGTGATTATTGACGAAAGAAATTACTTTTTTTCCCCCAAAATTAGTATTGCAGTTATAAATAAAATAAGTATTCTCTAAGCATGAGTCGAATTTAAAATTATATATATTTATGTTTAAAATTTATATATGAATTCTTGTAATAAAATAAAATAATATTTACAAGAATGAAATATTACCATTTAAAATTTTGAAATTTAATGTTTTTTTTTTTATTCTTTGAAATTAATATTCTGATTATGTTATACTCTATCAGAGTTCCTCATATGCTTTTAAAGGATGCATAAGGAATTTGAACTCCCCAAATAAGAAACCTGGATGGGAAAAATCTATTTAATATCTTTTTTTTTTTTTTGTGACATCCAATTTAATGCAGAATACTCTTCTTCACAATATTCTATAATGAATTATTACTGCACAACAAAAAAAATGCTGTTCTAAATGCTGTCGACATCCGTGGCAATTAGTGCTTTAAAAACGATAAGATTTCGAGAAACGAGAAAGTTCGACTGTGTTTAATTGTCTCACAACTACAGTCATGTTACCTAAACAGGAGTGTCCTTTGTTTCCATACATACGACACGTAAGTGAGGGACAATTCTACTGAAAGTCCTCCCCAAAAGCAATGCCCGAAAATCATTGCCCTTAGGTGGACTGTTCGCAGTATAGTGAGTGCGATACAAGTGTAATACGATATCTACCAATACATCATAAAAGATTGCATCTTATTATATACAATTTTAAATTCATTCATTTAAAATTGTTGTTTCTTATTCCACTTGGCCGACAGCAACATTTATACCGAGTCCATGAAGCCGTGTGGGCTCATGGAAGGTTTGATTTGTCGCTCTACGGTCATTTTGTGCACATTTGAGGCTAATTAGACCGGGACCTACATTTTAACGTGGATTCCGAACCACTCACAAACATCCATGCCACCGCTAGGGATCGAACCTGAAGCTTGTGATACCAAAGGCCAGACCGCTAGTCATTTGGCCATCAGGCCGCTCTCACGGAGGGAGGGAAAGGGAAGGTAGCTAAGAGAATCCACTTTAAGCTGTCGGACCATAGGACCGGTCTCATAGGACCGTAGAGTTACACGAAGCCAGTCAGACTTCTCTCTCACCCACATCATTCCCAAACTGTAGCAAAGTGGGCAACTCAGCTCTAGCACAGTACATCTATAATTCTACATCTATAATCAGCACACTACATCTATAATCAGTACATCTATAATCAGCCCTAATGCTCACCACTGGCGAGCATTAGGGCTGATCCACTGAGCCACTAGTCGGGCATTTGTTTAAAAATAAAGTAGCCCATTAATACATCGATTCATTCTCAGCCACAATATTATTTTTTAAAGATTTAATAGTAATTTGTTTCATCAAATCGAGTTGGATTAAAAAGATTGATTTTAAAATTATACAATGCGATAATATTTAATGAGGACAAATTTTACTTTTTTTTTTTTTTATGGAATATAAAAATTTTTGAATATTTATTTACACGTTTCTAAACAGATAAATACTTATTAAAATATTCACTGCAAATCCTATTAGAAGGTTATTTAGAAACATATGAGCGTAGCGGAAATAATTACTTTTTTATGTAGAGCGGAAAAATAGATGTGTTTTTTAAAAAAGTTCTATTGTATTACTTTTTCTCCCTTTTAAAGTAATAAGTTGTTTTATAATTATTGTATTCAAAAGTAAAAAAAAAAAAAACAATCGTAATTCTTTTTTTAAATTTATTTTTAGAGAAGAGGAAATGGATGAATAATTTTCTTCTTGTTTAACTTCTGATTATATTATAATAAACTGTTAAAAACTATTATTTGATATACATTTATCATTAGATTGTTAAAAATCTTCATAACACTTATACAATAGTGATAAGTGGCCTTTTTTTGGTTTTTAAAAAATAGAATTTATTTTTGGAATACAATTATGTTTTAATAAATATTTGCATATTTTTTTTTTTTTTTTGTTTGTTGTTTCTTATCTCACTTGGTCGGCAGCAACATTTAGACCAAGTCAATGAACCTATGTGCTTTCACGGAAGGAGTCAAAGGGAAGTGATAGAGGGGGCAGTGCCTTCCGGTAGGACTTTTAGGGGGAACTATCACACATTTGCTTATTGGAGAAAACCAGGAAAACTCTTATCAGGTAGTTTGCCTAAAGAGGCAAGGTGCAAACGAGAACATCACAAACGCCATCGAGTCTCCATGTTTTTTGAAACAGTTTTCTACAACAAAGCCACCAACGGATTGAACCTCAATTCTAAAGCTCAACAGCGGCGCATGTTGCCACCTATTTGTAAAAAGATTAATGTACTGTAACCTTTTTTATCAAAGGAAGAATATAAGTTGGAAAAAGTTCGATTCTCACAGGTGGCATGAATTGTAGATTACTACTTCGAAAAATGAGGAGACTCGATGACGCTTGTGTCTTGTATCTAGGAAGGACAATCAGAATCGCCTTCTACAAGTTTTCTCCCATGCGCATGGAATTTAGAGCCATTATTTCTGAAAGTTATTCCAGAATGAGCTACTCTTCCATTTCCTTTTCTGTGTAGTGTAAAAAATCATTCGTATTAAATTCTGTGTAACGCTGAATCTGTTATGAAAACTAACCTTCTAATGGCGATTGATGCCCACTTAAATCCCTGTACTAAAAGAAAAACTATTTTTTTTTTAAATATAAAAATTTCTGTCAACCAATTTCTCTTCTTTAGTGTATCAATAATGAAATCAATGTCTGAATGGTGATTAATTTAATAATTATTATAAGAATTATGTAGCCATAGCAAATTATAATTAAAAATTATTATAAAATTATGCAGGCATAGCAAATTATAATTAATGCAGCCAATTGATATAGTGTTAAAAATAATGAAGTCTCAAATCAAAATTTATATTTTAAACAGTTTTTCCGATATTTATTGAAGAAATCAATTACTTTTAAAATATATGATTCTTTAAAAAATAAATATATTAATTGTATTGTAAAATAAAAATCTATAAAATATACTATTGTAGATATAGTTTACTTCATTATTAGTGTATTTGACTTTCTATTCATAATTCTTATTTTCCTTTTGGCAACAGTTGTCAAAAAGAAAACAACATTTTTGAAAACAGCTCTTTCAAAATAGTTTTTAAAAAAAATAAAAAACAGGTGAAACAATTTTTAAGAATTCAGAAGCAAATCGAACACTTTTTAAAATTTCTTAAATTAGTATTTTCATAATATTCTTATTAAAATAATCTTAAATAAAAATTTCTGACAAGAATCTATTATTTTTTTTTTTTAATATAAATGTTTCATTATTCTTGCTGTCATTCCGTTCTTACTTATCCGCTAATAATTTTCGGAATCAAACTATCCACTATGAATTTAGCTATCCAAACATAATCGTTTATCGTTTATTATTAATTTCTTCTTTTTTATTCTTTCATAAAAATAAAAAGTATTTCTATATTTCCATACTTATATATATATTTTTAAACGAACAAAAACATACACTTGTTTCATTAATAAATAAAAGATATCGTTTGATTCTCAGACAGACGAATACAAAAAGGAAAATGTGAGAAATTAAATCATTAAAATTATTTTATTTTTATTTTTTTCTTCTTTTCTAATCATCTTTCATATAAATAAAAAGTATTTACGTATTTCCATACTTATATATATATGTAAACAAATAAAAACATAAACTTGTTTCACTAATAATAATTTTTCAAACTTAAAATAATAAATAAAAGATATCGTTTGATTCTCAAACAGACGAAAACAAAAAAGGAAAATATGAGAAATTAAATCAACAAAATTATTTTATTTTTCTTCTTCTTTTTCATCTTTCATATAAATAAAAAGTATATATATATATATATATATATATATATATATATATATATATATATATATATAAATATTAAGTATTTCGATATATATATAGAAATACTTTTTATTTATATGAAAGATGAAAAAAAAAAAGAAGAAGAAGAAAAATAAAATAATTTTGTTGATTTAATTCTCATATTTTCTTTTTGTTTTGTCTGTTTGAGAATCAAACGATATTTTATTTATTATTTTTAAGTTTGAAAAATTATTATTAGTGAAACAAGTTTATATTTTTATATATATATATATATATATATATATTTGTAAACAATCAAAAGCATAAACTTGATTTATTAATAGCAATTTTTAAACTCAAAATAATAAAAATAAAAGATATCGTTTGATTCTCAGGCAGACGAATACAAAAAGGAAAATATGGGAAATTAAATCAACAAAATTATTTTATTTTCTTCTTCTTCGTTTTTTCATCTTTCATATAAATAAAAAGTATTTACGTATTTCCATACTTATATATATATATATGTAAACAAATAAAAACATAAACTTGTTTCACTAATAATAATTTTCAAACTTAAAATAATAAATAAAAGATATCGTTTGATTCTCAAACAGACGAAAACAAAAGGAAAATATGAGAAATTAAATCAACAAAATTATTTTACTTTTCTTCTTCTTTTTTCATCTTTCATATAAATAAAAAGTATATATATATATATATATATATATATTAAGTATTTCTATATATATAGAAATACTTTTTATTTATATGAAAGATGAAAAAAAAAAGAAGAAGAAAAATAAAATAATTTTGTTGATTTATTCTCATATTTTCCTTTTGTTTTCAAAATCTGTTTGAATCAACGATATCTTTTATTTATTATTTTAAGTTTGAAAAATTATTATTGAGTGAAACAAGTTTATTTTTATTTATTTATTTATATATATATATATATATATTTGTAAACAATCAAAAGCATAAACTTGATTTATTAATAGCAATTTTTAAACTCAAAATAATAAATAAAAGATATCGTTTGATTCTCAGACAGACGAATACAAAAAAGGAAAATATGAGAAATTAAATCATCAAAATTTCTTTAATTCGTAAAAGTAATGACTCCTCCATGACATGAAGGTAGGCAACTTGTCTTAAAGGTTGTTTGGGCTGATCAATCTTTTTAACCCCTCCCCCGTACCTTTTTCATCCTTGACGGAGGCTATACTAGTTTACAAGTTTGTTTGAAACAAAATTCTCGATTTAAACCTGTATTTTAACTGATTTCAGCAGATTTCAAGAAAACAGACTTCCTTGATGAAGGTCTGTGGGTTTTTCATGTTAATTCATATATTTTAAAATAAAATGTCAACCATAATGATGATTTTAAAATTTAATTATAATAATTATGTCTAATTATTAAATATTTAAAAAGGGGTTAAAATTACGATTTAACTCTTTGTGTATGTCAAATTACTGTCACAAGTAATTTTATTGAATAATGCATTTTTTTTTTTGCTGTTGTCTTTAATGTTACATCATTATTTTTACCCATAAAATTGTAGGTATTGTTTTAGGTAGCGGGATTTTTGTGTCCTTGATCAGTTTTTCGTTTCCTTTACCACTTTCAGCATTTCTTATTGTTTTTTTTTATTTTTTTTTCCTACTGGTTTATTTAAATTTCTTTTATGTATTTTTTTTTTCATTTAATTTCTTTCACATATTTTTTTGATAAAATTAAAAATAATTGTTAAAATTCCTTGACCACTTTCAACTATTCTTATTGGTTCAATTTTTCAATATTGGATCTTTCCACAGAAATTTGTAACTTTTTATTTTATTTTTTTCACGAACTTTTTTAAAAGTCCTTTCATGAGTTTTTTTAAAAAATAATATTTATTTAAATTTCTTTCATAATTATATAATTAAATAATGTAAAATTGTTCTAAAAGATCATGTGATGAAAGCAAAGACGATTTTATTTCAAAGTGAAAACGAGATTTCTCAAGAAAAAAATTTTTTTTTGAATTCTATAGTTTTTTTTAAATTTTTGTGGTTGCATTTAAGCGTTTTTCGAAATATAATTCTAATTTTACCGTTTTCGACGTATAATTCTAATTTTTTTTAATTTATTTTCTATAAAATCTGGTTAATATAATAAAAATAACAGCTTAAACATTCATTTTTTTCATTATTATTATTATTAAAATTAGAGAAGAATTAATTATGCAATTTAAAAATAAATAAACAAATAATTGATTCGATTAATAAAGTTTTATCGTTACTTTGTTAGAAAGTTTGCATAGCGTATTTTTATAATACGGTATTTTCTCCCTAGCGCGCCTGCTCATAGCAAACATTATCACAGATACGCATGCGCAATTTCCTATGAGCATGCGCGTTGGGGAGAAAAGAATACCGTATTATAAAAATACACTATGCAAAAACCCTCTAATATTCATTACTATTTGTTAATAATTTATTAAAAATATTCTTATAGATTGCGATAAATTATCATTCGTATAATGTATTTTCCTTTTTAACCCTGATAAATATTTTTTATCTCTACGAGGAAACAATTATAAGTTAATTAATTACTGAAATAAATAATTTTTAAGAGACATTTTTATCAATGCCAGAATAATTTCCTCAAAATAGCAAACATTTTTCAAAATGCAAATTATTCTTTGACTTCTGAATAGGTTTTTAACTCTGCTATCAGAATTATCTGAATAAATTGTTGTACTAAATGGATGTAAGGTTTTGTCATTTTGAAAATTGCTGGATTATAGAATCTAAAAGAGATACGTTATTTAATAAACAATATTGTAGTTTTTAGACTTCCCCTTACTAGTCAACGCCGATTTATTGATCCATTCAAAAGGCTTAGTAGGAGTGGAACAGAAGGTTTATTTGCGTGCCAGTGTACAAATTTCAGTTTGATAAAATATAAAATTTCATTAGATAAATTGACTGAACAAAAAAAAAAAAAAAAATTAAAATTTTAGAACAATGTTTAAACAGATTAGACATCTTTTCCTGATTCTGCATCTACTATGTAAAATTTAATGCTGTTTTTATATTTGATGTACAAAATTGTATATTTTAAAATCGTAAGTAGTATTTTTATCGTAAGTCATAGTTGAAATTCATGAATTCGAATTTGTCTTTTTTAATATAGTTAATATTGTTTATTAATCGGCAAATCTACATATGACCATAATTAATAAATTGATCCTTTTTATACTTTTTATGTGCTCCAGAAACGTTGGTCCCTAATGACATTATAATTTATAATGCCATTCTAAAATTCCACTGTCATGGAAATATCCATCTTGAGTTCAGTTTAGGTCTCTCTCTCTCTCTCTCTCTCTATATATATATATATATATATACAGAACTCTGGGTTATTATACTATTTACAAAAAAAATGAAAATTAAAGATATAAATTTGATACACAAGTGTAGTTCACTCCAAGGTGAAAAGCGAACTCATATGGCGACTCTAATTCACCCGGTCTGCGGCTGACCTTAATTAGTATAACATCGCGGTGTGATACACGAAAAACCACAAAGGGCTCATTATATATATATATATTATAAATATGGCATAATATGGAGCCAGAATGGCCGATTGTCCAGCGCTCTAGAAATCTGTCAGTAAGCAGGCGGCCTTGGCTCACCATGGGGCTATTGCACCAATGAAGAACAAGAATATAACATGCATATTAGCTGTCTGGCGACACAGGTTTTGGGTTCGAATCGCGGCAGGTGCCATGGATGTTTTTAGTGTTTCAGAATCCACTCCATCCGTTGTCCCTGTGTCATGACTGTAGGGCGTCACGGAGCCAAGTCAGACGCCTACCTAGAGGCGCTCCATCATAAAATAAACTGCCCCCTTTCTCTTCAACCATGAATCCATATAGGTTCGAGCTCGTGATTGTCTAGATGTCTACCAAGTGGGATAAAAACAACAACAACAAAATGGCATAATATTTCAATGGGCATTGACCTAAAGCAACGCTTCTCCAACATTAAGATAAAAGTGTGTGGCTGCTACGCAGCCAAAATACTTTGTTTAAACCATCCAGAACTCACAACAAAAGGAAATGCTTCGAATAATTAATTTACTTTGTGAATAAAAACTGTATCCTTGAAATCCTGTTTGATATGCCTTGGAGACTGTTTAAGAAGCATAAAAGCGCCAAGTTCTGTTTGTCGTCAAACGTGATCTTTTACCATAACTCTACTCTGAAGCGTATCTTTTTAGAGGTTTTATTTATCTGTTTCTACATTGGTTCATAAATTAGCAAAGTTTATGAATTCCGCGGAAATTTTACGATGCCGTCTTTTTATTATCGATATATATGTGTACAAGCTTCTCAAATAAAAAACCGAAAGCTTCTGAAACAAGGAAAGGTAACATATTTTGGAATATACTTTCTGGGCTTGAGTTTAATTAAAGGAATTTTGGAGTCAAAACTAATTATGTGATATTTTGTTATAATCATTTCTTATTTTCTTATATTGAAATACTATGCGATGTATTTAAAATTTTGGATAAGTCCGTTTAAAATATTTTGATACTTTTAATAGTTTCATGTACATGTCGAATGAATCTTGAAATAGCATAAGCTGTTTTCTTAAATATTGTAGTGTGTAGGTTGTGCAGCTGGATTATAACTGTGTGTGGTTGGGTTGATATACTTGGGGCACAGGTTGGAGAACTCACAGCTTTATTTACACACGTACAAACACCACACACATACAATTAAAGACATATAATATTTAACACAATTATAGATTGGCGGAAGGATTCCACTACTAAGTCAAAAACCCGATACACGGCTATTTGCAGGGTTGCTAAATATATTTCCTCTTGGGATGAAACTATAAACAAAATGTTTCTCAAAAGTCTTGGGGCCGCCTAAACATTTCTCCTGAACGCCACAGGGAGGGCTCAATGTTTTTCAGAGAACACAGCTTTATGTGCACACGCCAAACACCACACACATACAAATAGAGATATACAATATTTCACATTTAAAGACATATTTATAAATTCGTGGAAGGATTCCATTTAGCCGAAAATACGATACCCAGGTACGCGCCGATGCGCGAAATATATTTCCTCTCCGGGTGAGAGTCTACAGACCGACTAATAGTAAAGGTTGCATTAAATATATTTCCTCTCGGGTTGAGAGGCTATAAACTACATGTCGAGCAGGTTAGTACTTCCTCTCGGGTGAGAGTCTACAGACCGACTAATAGTAAAGGTTGCATTAAATATATTTCCTCTCGGGTTGAGAGGTTATAAACTACATGTCGAGCAGGTTACGCTGTACTTCCTCTGAGAGTCTAGAGAGCGACTAATAGTAAAGGTTGCATTAAATATATTTCCTCTAACAGGTTGCATTTCTCTCGGGTGAGAGTCTCGAGGCCTACAAACCCCCTGAACCCCACACAGGACGCTCTTGTCAATGCGTATGAAGAAACCCGGTTACAATGTATTATTTAAAATTATCGTTCATGTCTAATCATAAGGCGATGTGTATTTAATAAAAAGTGTTTCAAAATTCTCGCAGAAAGTAATTCTTTTAATAAAGAGTGCAGCAGGATTTGTTTTAGAAAACAATTTCATTTTATTTATATTCACTTCTTATTTTGCCTTGTCACGAAATAGATTTTTTATATATATGCATATTCTTCAATCGTAAAATATATAACAATACAAAAAGATTTTATTCTTGAAATTTTATGTCAAAACTCTAAGATGTGCGTGTTTTCAAAGATTGTTAAGGTCACTTTTCTGTAATTAAATATGTCTCCTGAAATCCTCTCTCTAATGGCTTCAAAAACCCATTAAAGCTTTCATTTAATTGTCAAGAAATAAAATAGACGTACAAGGAAAACTAGTTGAAACTTGAAATGCTGATTTACAAGGATTTTGTATGCTTTTACAATATACTCTGTAAATATTTGTTACCAGGTGTGTTTTATCATTAGGTGTATTTTAGTTTGATGTGTACGGAAATCATTGTACTGAGGTATCTATACTTTAGAATGGAAGTCACTTTTCCAGGTATCTGAATGATTTTTTCCTTTTTTGAACTATTAGTATATTAACTATTGGAATGGCAAAAAGTAATTTCGGTTTTCACCATTTAAGTATATACAAAAATCGAACGTAGTTTTTTTTGCCAACCCAGTTTTGTTGTTGATATATATGTTTAATTTGTTGTTTAACACATTTAGTTCGTGAAGATTTCGATTTGTATTGTTGTTTTCTTTTAATTTTATTATGGATGTTTGTTTCTTGATTCGTTAAAAATCCCATTATGACCTGATTAGTTAGAGAATCAATGAGAGTTAATTCTTGTTAATCTATAAAACAATAGGTTACATGATCAATTAAACTGTGAATTACTTAATTATTTTTCTTTTTTATTTGCGAGCGAGTGTTTTGAGCTTCTGCCAAAATGTTTTGACTGTTATATTTAAAAATAAAAGGAAAACATTTGGATTGAGATAAAACAGCGTCGGCGAGTGCATACATCTATCTCAAAGCACCAAATCAAATCAAATGAAGTTCTTTGAGCATAGTTTTGTGAATGATTTTCCACTAATTCTTCTTACTTGGAAATCACAAATGTGAGTTAGTTTACCTTTAGAATGTTTTTTAATAAGATATGCAACCTTTTTTGTCTTTTTTGAGTGTAATACAGATCTTCCTTCTTCTTTTTCTTTTTTCTTCACTGGTGGCCAGTTGGCCACCGTTCTGACCTTTGGTACCATAGGCTACAGGTCAAATCCTGTCGAGATGGTTTTATTATGTTTGTGAGTGGTTCGGAATCCATTACGTTAAACTGTAGTTCCGGTCTAATTAGCCCAGTGTGCAAAAAATGACCATAGAGCGACAAACCAAACTCTCTTTTTTTCTTCATTGGCGTTGCCCCAACAGCTCCATGGTGGGCCAAGGCCTTTTGTATACTGGCAGATTTCAAGACAAGAGTTGTTTTCTTTTACGTGGTATATTGTCAGCCCTCGCCCAACGCTCTACAGCCATATTAGACTAGTGACCTACGGTTTAAAGTGGATTCCGAACCACTACAAACATCCATAGTTACCCCGGGACTTGAATCCAAAACCTGTGGCACCGAGTACCAGACTGCTTTATATATCTTGGTAACAGTAAATTTATAACATACCTTTCTGTAAAAGACGAATAACTTTTCTGAAATGTCTGGCATTAAAAATTAAACCATATGCTGTATATTTAAAAATTGTTTTTAGGAGTTTTTGACCAAATCGGATATAAAAATATTTTATATTTAATTATTAGAATAACAAATCTGTAACGTATATATAACTATATAAATAAAGTTTATATAAAAAATAAAATTAGCAGGTTCTATTTATATTAATGAAACTATGTTTAATGTTAACGATTTTAAATATTTTTTGTAACTTAAATATATATTTCAATTCAAAATTTTTGAATGTTTAAATATAGTTTTTCGTGTTGCAATTCATAGAAATATAAATTAACAAAACATCTTTCAAAGCCCAAATATCAAAATAACATTTTTTTTAATTTAAAATACATATGAAATATTGCATTGTTTTTACTACCAAAAAATATTAATTAATTGTTTTTTTAATGCGTTAAGAGTTTTTATAAGAATATTTTATTATATCAAGAATTGCGTTCTATATAGTTTAACCTAGCAATTTTTACAAATTAATGCTAATATTTTCAATAAAATATTATAATAGGACATATGGTAAATTTTGCGTTTTCATTATTTGTAGTTAACAATCCTTCATCAAAATTAATAAATCCTATTCTTTAAAATTCTTTAATATAGTTAACATAATAACATTAGCATAACATTTGTTAAAGAATTCATGCATATCAGTATTTCTTAATAGATAAAAGCTTTACAAATTATTTTGTAATCTTTAAAAATTTGTAACTAGCAACAATTTTGACAGTTATTGCAATCTTTCAAATTCGTAATTAGCAACATTTTGACAGTTATTGCTTTCATAAGTTGATTAGCATTTTCAAGCAATAACTATTTTCCATAGAATATATTATTTAAAGTAGTGAACCGTGAATGACCAATTATTTTATAAACTATCGAGCATTGCCACATGATAATTCAGAATGTGCCATGCTGTCGTTCATTGTTCTTTTGGAGAATGTTCTTTGTGAATATGAAGCCATTTCATCTCCTACTGTTGCCATTCTTTTCATTCTAATTTGACCACCTTTGCATTCACGAGACGAAACATTTTTCCTATAAAAAATAAATAAAAAGTGAAAGTTGTGAGATGACATCAGATGGTCACAGTTAACTCGTGACTTGTTTGAAAATAAAATTCACCTTGAAGATTTCAGATGATATCTGCCTTTTTTTCGAGATGTGAATTTCCAACGACTTGCATTAAAGAAATATTCATTTTGCCCGATAAATGTAAGTTATGTCATACAAGAACGCCATTTCTTGCAGAATTGCTAACGCTATTTTGGTTAGTTTCGTTAAATTTAAACTTTTTATTTTAATAATTTACTAAGAATACCTAAGAAGTAATTTTTCAGTTTGATTTAGCATTATTAGATTGATTAAACGGGGGTTTCGAACTCAGCACCCTTTTCTTTGGAAAATCGATGTTACATACATCATGTGGCGCAATTCTTAGTTTTTGGATTAGCATTTTTGAATGAATCATTTTAATAAATAAATTAGATATTTGTTTGCTTAAATCAATTTTGAATTTACTAAGATATTTAAATAGAATCATTGATTCATATACAAATATATACATATTGACTATAATATGGAATAAAATTTTGATTATGAATCCATTATATGATCATACTTCAATATTTGAAAATAATGCAAATATTTAAATAATTGATCTCAAAAATCACAACATAACTCTCTGCCACTAAAATGGATATAATTTATATTGATAAATTATAACGGCTAAGGTTTAAAAATTACATCACTATAGGTAATGGAAGTAATACAAATTTAATTTATATCGACGATATGATAAAATATGAAAAATATTTCTTGAAAACTTAAAATATTAATTGCCAATTTACACTACTTTATTTTATTTCACTATATACAATTTAATATTGACTTAAAATATTATGTCATTTTTCATCTTCTTCATCCGCGGACCGCATATAAAATTATAAATCCCCATATTAGATTTAGACTCACTAAAAACAGACTGGATATTTTTTTATAATATGCAAAAATGAAACAGAATGAGTTATTATTATTGTGTTTACTGATCTTATTATTACATAACTGCATATAAAAATAGATAATATAATAATAATAATAATGAAACGTAACGAGTTATTAAACGCTCATTCGAAAGAATTATATAACACTAAAAAAATGAAATATAAGAAATATATAAAAATATAAAATAAATAAAAAATGAAATCATTAAAAAATATTTATTTTACTAGTGCGATATTTGTTTCTCCACTCTTTCACTTAGCTTTTTGCAAATCGATCTCAATTTGGGTATTTGCACATCGCAATGGCTGTTAGCGTCCGTTATGGTTGAGCGTTTTTTTTGTTTGGTCAATTTCATTTTTGGTAAGAAAGAAAAAAAAAACGATTCTCAGGTGTAAATTGAACCAAAAACGCTAACAATTTTTTACGTCAAATTTCTCAAATATCTAGGGATGCGTATCTAAGGATGGTCACTGCCTCTGAGGTCACTTAAAGTGAAACATAGAACCCGTTCCATTAGGTGTTCCAAGAGGCGCGCATCATGAATTCACAGAATATAATTTATTTATTCTGTGAACTCATAATTGTAAACTCATAAATAAAACAGGCAATATCTGTCATATAATCGTAAGAATATTATTTTAAAATCAAAATTAATTTTTCTCATAATTTCGACAGCTAATTTTTGTGTATAGGGATGCACACATAATGTATTTTTTTAACACATTGGTTTTAAGTATTTTGACCATTATAAAATAAATATATTTTGTAAAAGTGTGATAAATCTCACTGGCCGGAAAAATGTTCAGAAGCAGGCCGAGAGTTGGTCACCCTCTGCTCTATAACAATCAATCTAAAACATTTTTGTGTAGAAGCTATTACTTTTTTTTTTTTTACAATTTAATTTGCTCTTTTGGGTATTCCCATACCAACCTGTAATATTGCCAATTTCTAAGCAAACTTTTTAGTACTTGTTTCCTCATATTGTAATTCTTTGTCTTTTTTTGAAACTAAATTTAATTTTCTCTTTCTTTCTTTGGTGGTTTCTGTAAGTTTCAGTTTCTCTTTTGTTTTTATAATATGGATTTAAATCGTTGTATTTTTGTGAAAAGCCTCAAATATATTGATTTTGTAAAACAAGTTTTTCATTTATTGTAGGAGTTTGTGTTTTACCTTTTGTGACCATATTGGCACATATGAATGACTTGTTGTTTTCATTATGTCCATCTTAAATTCTTGTATTGATTTTGATTCCTTGTATTATTAAGCAGAAGTAATACCTCACACATTAATAAGCCTTTAAATCAATAACCAAGGATTTTGTGTTAAAAGAAAAACTACAGGTAAGTTTGGTTTTCAGATATTTGTCTTAAAAGCTACAGTATGTCCCTTTATGTGAATAATTTAAACTATATTGAGATATTTTATTAAATATTTTTATTTTACGTTATAAAGTACTTTTTAATTTTAAGTGCAAGCAATGATTTAGGAAAGCATGTAACGATATAATATAATCCACATATTAATGCACACTTACGCGTAATATTATTTTCATCGGTGCTTTTAATTTAGGGGGGGGATGATGGCCGAGTGACCACACAGGTTTCGGGTTTGAGTCCTGTTCCATGTCATGGATGCTTGTAGTGGTTCTGAATCCACCTTAAACTGTAGGTCCAGTCTAATATGACTGTACCGGGTTGGGTGTAGAGCTGTCAACTCTACCTCATAAAAAAAGAAAAACATTTTCTGTTTCAGAATCTGCTAGTTAGCAGACGGCCATGGCACAACATGGACTTTAGTGCCAGGGAGTTAGTTCGTTAGATTTTAATTTAGGAGCACTTATTTGACGAAGAACTTCATACTTTTTCTAAATTTTATTTGGTTTGGAAGGTTTTTCTTATTTCCTAACTAAAGATATTTTGAATACTTTTCAAAACTTATATTTTGTGGTTGAGATAATTTTCTCAATAGTTCTTGTGACTTACATAAGTTAAGTCTTAAATATAAAATCCTTGCGTTATTTTAAGAGTGGTTTCTAAAATTTTCGACATAATGATTTTTTGCTACTAACCATGACAAATCAGAATGTTATATAACTTGTAGAACAGCTAATCATTTAGAAAGAAAAAATATTGATTTACATCTTGGATATTATATTGCATGTAACTATGATCACTTATTGGTATTCTCGACTGGTATCAGCTGTAAATAAAGATGAAGGAAATGTTTTCGTAAAGTTATTTGACCCTAATTGGCCTTCACGATCATTCGTCTGGCCAAGCCAGGAAGATTATTGCAATACATGCATTTTTTCATGTGCTTGCTGTTGTCTGCAGTCAATATATGGAAGAACCTTCCATTTCTCATTGAAATGGAAGGAATTGTTCATACATTCAGAAATTATACTGCTCAAGGAAAAATAAGTTATATTTAAAGTTTAAAATTAGTGTGCCAAACATCAAAATTTGAGAAACCAATTCGTATCTCTTTGTCAAAAATTATTAATCATTTAAATTAATACCATGTTTTCAGCTTTTGAATATAATTAAGCGCATATATAAAAATGGAATCAGTTGAATTTATGGTAAAGTTGAAAAACCTTAGGTGCCTAAACCTAAACAAGAAACCTAAGAAAAACCTAAACCTAAACCTAAGAAAAAAAACGACGCATTCTGAAATTATACTGCTTAAGTATCATACTATAACTAAAGTTTAAAACTTGTATGCTAAACTTATGAATTTGTTACATATTTGTAACTAGTTCTTATTTTTTTTGTTTAAAAATTACTAATCATTTAAAATAATACCAAGGTTTCAGCTTTTGAATATAATCACACAAAAAAGGAATCAGTTAAATTTATGGTAAAGATGAAAAACCGGTAACTATTACTATTTAAATTCTCGTTATGAACTTCTCGTTCCTTTCTTTGCTTAAGTCATTTATTGCGGAAAAAGAAGTAATGTTTTAGGCACAACAATATTTTTTAAAAAAGCGATTTTTGAGATTCTGTAGACCTTCAACAAAATCTGAATCTAAAACCTGTTTTTTTGTTGTTGTTGGATTGAGGTGGAAGGACTGTAATACTAGTTAACAGAATAATATAAATCAAGTACGAAGAATGTCTTTCATGTATTAATCTAAATGTTTTTTTTTTCTTTATCAAATGTATTCATGATATTTTGGTTAAAAATCAATGCAAAGTACTACATTTCTCAACTTTGTTCAAAACTTAAGATTAAATAGTCTTATACCTATTATACTATGCCTTATCTATCTGCTTATTAAATTAAAGTCAAATTAACAAAAAATATGCAAAACAATAATTAAATCCACAACACGTGGCCGATTGACCAGCTTTCTTGCCACCTTTGTTAAAAGAAACATTGCTTCTAAAGCTTGCCAAAGGTCAAAGTTAATGCATTTCCTTGTTCTTCGTCATCAAATATTTGCACATTTGCCTTTCAAACCGTTTCTTGCCAGCAAGTTCTTTATTCTTCGGAATTGGTCATTTCGAGAACATAAAATCGAAAATAACCATCGAATCTTGTCTGACTTCTTTCGTCTAAGATTTTCAAGGTCAGGGCTATTACTTCCGACTTTCCTGTTCCTCCTACTTCGTATAAAAACCAAACTTCTTCACGCTAATGTTATTCGATTCGAATTTTATTAATTGTGATATTAATGGTGCAGAAAATATTTGCAGGAGAATCAGTTGATCATTTTAGCAAAATATTTATGAAATTAAAAAAAAAAAAAAAACTATAATATAAAATGGTATTATGTCTCTACAAAACAAATATAAATTATTTTTTATAATTAAATTTGTTGTTCATGTTGATTTGGTTTCTTATTATTATATTGTATCATTATTCCCACGGAAAGTGTTGTAGCATTTCTTTTCGAGGAGAGAGGAATGTATATTTTTTAACAAGTACATAAAAATATATCACTCAAAGTTGCAGTAATAAGCAGTGTTGTGTATAGGTATATTATATGCAATTAGTGTTTTGTACGAATGAGAACAACCTGTCACTCAAATCTGATAGCAGATATTCAGTGTCATGAATAATGAGACCTCATGAAATTAGCGATTATCTATGCGACATTTATAGGTCGAAACAATTGCTGATGGAATATGGTCTACACCATAAGCTGTTGCATCAGGATTGGTGATAGACCATGCAGTGAAAAAGAGTCTACTTCAATGAGAAATGAGGGCACCTGATCTCCCCCTCCTCTTGATCTGTGACGAGTTGACAAGAAGTTTTGTTTTCTCTTTTTCTGAATGTGAGATTGAACATTCTAGAGCAGGGATGGGCAAACTTTTTCGGTTGGGGGCGAAAAATCGAAAAAAAAAAAAAAAAAAAGTTTGGCGGGCCAACATAAATTTTTCTAAAATTTTAAAAACAATATACAAGCATTACAATTTAAATATATTTATGAGATGAATGAAATTTCGATTTCATTTTTAAAAGTTCCTCATAGTGAGGTTCGAAGTGATATGGACTGATTCTAAGGAACGAGGCTAAATGCTCATCTGTCAATCTACTTTGAAATAGTTCTTTCTAAGCTTCATAGTCGAAAACACTTGTTAACATGTAACACTAAGTAGTAAACACTTGTTCTCAAGCAAACAAGCACTAGCTACGCTATACTTTTAATAATTTCACCACTATTCGAGTCCGCAATCTTTCCATATGCAATCAATACTATTAGAACTCGTGCCAAAAGAAAAGCCGCTGGCTGGAGCTTAAAATGCGCAGTCTACCACATTTGAGGTCTAATTCACCTATATTGATTCCCTGTGTCTGCTCCCCGAGAAAGAGGTAACGCTTGTTGGGCCAATCTACAGTTATAACTAACAAAGAACTTCCGCTTTTAACACTTTACCGATTGAAAGCCGTCTGTTCTTTCTATTTCCGTCGAGTTATGTTTTGTGGAACAAAAACCGAGAAAGTGACAAGATCGTCTGTCCTTTAAAAAAAAAAAGGAAAAAAAAATAATATTTAATCAAAGTAGAAAAGCAGATGGATATATAATATATATGGATATATAAATGTGCATTTCTTTTAATTTGCCTCAGACCGGTAAATTAAAATTCTATCCGCGGGTCGGAAAGAACCTTTCGGCCCGGCCGTAGTTTGCCCAACCCTGTTCTAGAGTGACCGCCTGCTTAGAAAAGAGAGCCCCTTGTGGTTTCGTGTATCACGTCGTGTGATAATTAAAGTCTGCCGCAGATCAGGTGTTTAAGATTCGTCGTAGACTCGAGAATTCTGAATATCTCTGACCTTGGAGTGAACTGCACTTTTGTATCTAATTTATATCCTTAATTTTCATTTCTTTATTAATAGAGTTCGTATATATATATAATGCTTGTAAATAAAATTTAAAGTGCTCCCATGAACCTGAAAGTGGCGCTCTTCTTAAGACATTATAGGTCTAATATAGACCGAGACATTACAATAAACAATACAAATGCTTTACAAAAAATATGTATTGAGTATTTTTTAAATTATTCTTATTTTTGAATTATTTTTTATCTGATCAGTTATTAATTTGGTTTTTTTTTAATACAGCTTTTTTATTATTTAAAAATTTCTTTATTATTCCTTATTCGGTTTAATGCCAGGAAATGTGGCTTTGGTTGTGGAAAGATATAACTGAAAATTGCAAAATTAGAATAAATAAATAACATATTTTATACCATCCTTGTAATTGATTATTTTGAATCTTCAAAATTTTTCAAAAGTATATAAGCATAATATTTCAAAAGGACAAAACATTTAAATAAAGGAAATCATCAAACACCAAAAACATTAATAATTTAAATACTTCAAAAAATCCATTTTTTAATAATTAAATAAACAAATTATGAATGTTCTTTATTCCTTTTATGCATTGGGTAAAGTGATGAGAAATTCTAAAAAAAATTTGATTTTCTTAAAATATATTAGTGAATTAATTCTTTAAAATAAAATTTTACTGGATTTATTTTTATTCATGTAAAATTCATCTAAGCATACACCTATATACTTCACAAGAAACTTTATCTCACAGATATCGAAAATTACGCAATGACATTTTGCTAAGATAAGAAAAATATTAAATTCCTAATGCGTTCTAAAATTTCATGATCACCTTGACAAGCAAAAATTTATTTGCTTTCATCAGATATACATTTTTTTAACAGAATTAAACGAATGTATCATTATCTATCAACTTTTATTGCCTTATCATTTTACACTGCTGAAAATAAAAAAAAAGCAAAAGAATTCACACTTTTCAACAAAACAAATAGGTTATCACACAACACAGTTAAGTCTTGTGATTATGAATCGATAAATACTTTATCACTTCTGCCATCTAGTGTTAAAAAATAAAAATAAAATGAAAAATTGTTTGAAAGCCATTTTATTTCGTTAAATAATAATGACAAATTTAAATCTATCAAAATTTTAGCAACTTATTTTATACTAATGTAATTCTTCATCTAAATTATATCTATGACCAGAATCTAAAGTTCAAGGTAAAAAAAAAAAACTTGAATGCATCGCAATTTATTAACAAAATATTAATTCTAGTAAAAGTGTAAAAAAAGTATTACATAAAAATATATATAACTCGGTGTTTCCCTGCTTCAGTAAATAACAATGTATTTTATTTTTAAAAAGTTTCTGTTGAAAAAAAATTATCACAAAATTCCATAAAAATTTATTAGCAATCGATAATTTCATAAAATTAGACTAAACGTATATGCAAAGATAAAAAAAAATCGCAGAAAAATATTTAAAATAAAAGAAAACCAAACATTCTTTGAATGAATATATTATGAAGTACGAAATTTAAGTTTTATTTTTATTTTATTTTTATTATTATTATTATATTTTATTTATTTATTGCTATAACAGTTACAATTCTGATTAAGATTTTAAAAATATAATTAGAATAGTTTAAAAAAGAACTATTAGTGAATTATATACCAGATAAATAATATAATGAATTAAGCAGAAAAAAATATAAAATATATATTTTCTAAAATATACAAATTTTAAGTTTTTTTTTTCATGTACGTTTGTAGTTCTTATAATATAACATATTTTCAAAATTTTGTATCATAAGATAAACAAGAAATGATTTCATAGATAAATTTCATTGTAAACAATTCTACAATATTTTCAAACGAAACATTGGATACTTATCTATTTCATCTGAAATGTGCTCTTTATCAGCATCGTTTTCTGAAAAAAAGTGATTAAAATATTTTTGTTTTCCATTTATTTATGTTTTGAAACTTTTTTTTTTTGTTATATTATTGTTTATTATATTTGAATTCATATTTAAGTAATTTTATGTTAGTATCAATATAAATTAACGAAAAAACATTATTGTTGATGCTTAAATTATAGCAAAGTTTAAATTTGCATGTGAAATAAATACAGTCTATAAAATGCATTAATAGATGATGAAAAAATGTATATTATTCACAAAATTATTTTGGTTAAGAACAATTAAATTCAATAAAATTCTTTGAATTTATTAAACGATTTTAGAACTTATTTGAATATTCGCGAGGATAAAAAATATAAATTATAATTATTTTTTTAATTAAATTTGAGATTTATTTCGCTCCAATAATCATGCATTAAAAAATTTAGCTATTGCTTTTTTGCTTTAAGAAAAAAATTTTTTTTTTCGAATTCTATTTTCAAATTATGTGTAAATATGTTTTATTGAGTTAAAATATGGTGACTGAGAAGCCATTTTAATGATATTTTAATAATTGTGTTATCAATCCAATATTCAAGGCAGTATGCTTAGGATTGCCTCATCAATTTCTATGAACCGAAGTTCTCTTGATTTTTAATTATCATTTCAGGTGTCAATATAAATTTACTGATCCATGATCATAAATAAATCATATTACTTGATCATCAACAAATGTCAAGTTACCCACTCCAGTGGATGATATGCCCCCACACAATATAATTCTTCATGGTCATGTATTAAAGAATGGAAATAAGTTATAGTCTTTAAAACTATTCTTTCAATATTCTCCAAATTATTATATTACCATTATATCCAACTTTATTACATTTGCTTTCATTCAAATATAAGACTCAAAACACATTTTTTTCTTGTTTTTAGCAGATGAAATCGACGTTTCAATCGTTTCATCGACGTTTTCAATTATTTACATTAATGAAGAATTTCTTCCTTTCTATTTAGCCATGATACCTGAATGGGCAAATTAAATTTTTGAACCGTTTTTGAATTTATTCATATTCCTTTTTCAAAGTGCAAATTAATAATTAAATTAATTATTATTTTTATTATTATTAAATAATTAATTTCTATTGAAATATGCTTAATTAATCAAGTCGTTCCATTATTCTAATTATATAAATGAATGCTAGATAAAAATGTTCGAGTATTCCGATCAGACGATTTTATTTATTAGTCGAAACTGCGTGTGAAGAATATATACAATCGAATATTATTGAGAAGCAGACGACATTTTAAATCATATGCGAAAACTTTTGTGGCATTCATTTTGGTTTAAAAATATTCTTTTATTTATTTATTTGCAAAATGGGAATATATTACATCTTCGACGTTTTCAATTCTTTACACTAATGAAGAATTTTTTTCTTTCCATTTGGCCATGATACCCGATTGATCGAATTATTTTTTTAACCTTTTTTTTTTTTTTTTTTTTTTTTTAATTTGCTCATACTCTTTTTCTAAATGCTAATTAACGTTTAATTTGAATATTTCTAATGAAATATGCTTGTTTAATCAGGTCATGCCATTATTCTAATTACATAAATTAATACTAAATAAAAATAATCGATTATTCCGATCAGACGATTTTATTTATTATTCGAAATAGTGTTTGAAGAATACATACGATCGAATATTAATGCGAAGCATTACGGCATTCTAAATCATTTCCAAAAACCTTTGTGGCATTCATTTTGGCTTAAAATATTCTTAGATTTATTTTTTTTTTTCTTTTCAAAATGTGAAAATATTAGATCTTATACAACTATACTACATTATTTTGAATAATTTGAAGTTCTTTTCATGGTACGATCATTTAAAATTTTTAACTATTGATACTTTTTTTCTTAAAACTGTAGCGCAAATTAATTATATACAAAAACCTTTGTCGGGAATTATATTTACTTGTCCAGTAACTTTACTTTTTTTTTATTTTTCAGCATTTGTCGCAATCAATTACATTTATGACACACCCAGCGAATTTTAAATATGTCCTGTTGGTGTTTCAATATGTCATATGACTCCGCCTTCTTAAATAACTGTCAATCCGGTTAGGCATTTAAATAAAGTTATGAATTAAGTTACACGATTTTCATATATGATAAAAGAGTTGAAGATAGATGGATTCAATTTGCCTGAATGGCAAATTCACAATCGCTTGATTGCATATCTTGTTGTAATACAGTGATAATAAATAAGGTTTTATTTGGATTTTTTTCGTATCCTTCATTTGTTTTAATGATATTATATTCTTCACTTGAGGTACAAAAAAGGGAAATTTTATGGTATTTTATAAATTGATTTTTGTTGGTTTATTCACAAGAATGAAATTATTGAAAAACCATTTTTTGCATTGTCTGATAGTTTGCTTTTATTGATAACGCACCTGTTCTTTTTTTTTTTTTTTTTTTTTTTTTTTTTTCGTTATAAAATTGAAAGCCTTTGTTCCGTTTTTTGCAAGTTAATGATGTTTGATATAAAATGCTTTCTGCACATAGTTTTGTTTTTTAAGTTTTTAAAAATAATACATAAATTATACACGTGGATAAATTATACACAAATTAACACATTTTGAACCTTTTGTATTTATGCTGATATGAACATGTTAAATTTTTTTTTTAGATTTCCTCCATAGGGAGGATCTAAAATAGTGGATAGAGAGTATAATCCTTCTCTCCAGATGCCGCTGCCTGATGGCCAATTGGCTATCGCTCTGGCCTTTGGTACCACAGGCTTTCAGGTTCGAATCCTGGCGGTGGCACGGATGTTTGTGAGTGTTTCGGAATCTATGTTAAAATGTAGGTCCTGGTCTAATTAGCCTAAATGTGCACAAAATGACCGTAGAGCGACAAACCAAACTAAATTTTCAGATTTCGTTCAAGCGACACGAAGTAGCAACATAATGAATACCACTGAAAATATATTTTCCATTATCAAAAATGGTCTAGAAAACTTACAGATTTATATGTGTATACATAATTATGCTTAAACCTTGAGCACTGCATAAACACTTATTGTATTTTATTCCAGTAGGTATCTTTTTAAGTTTTTCCTCCAATTTTGTGACTCTATTATTTTTTATTTTTTGGAAATCGTAAAAATCTTTAATCGATTCAAGTGCTTCACACGAAGTACGTAACATTAATGATGTTATCAATGGCAGATGTAGCCATTTAAGCCAACAACTGGCTTGTTTTCCTCCAATAGAATTATAAATTATTCAAAAGAAAGTATCTAATTAATACCAGTCAGATTTCCCGAACTACGCTGAAGTTGTTTTATGATTGTGCACGCATTGCTCCTGTAAAAGCACTATGTTGAATCTCCTAAAGGTGGAGTGTATGTAAATACAGAAAAGTAAAGTGGCGAATTCATCTTCGAGCGTGATGGTGGCCAAAATGAATGAGAAAATTTTACAGTCCGCATCTTGTAGTTTTAATTAAAAGTAAATTTGTGTAAAAGAGCTATGGAACAGATGTTTTATTTTTAAATCTTACTAAGCAACAAACATGACAGCATTAGTTTTAATCAAGGCGTGTATTTTGGTGAATAACTCTTTAGATTTACAAATTGGGCAATCCTGATTCCAATAAGCAAAATCAGTGTGAAAGCTCTCGTGTCTATACATGATAAATATGTTTACTGGAAAGTCTTTCCGTTGCAATCACCGAGGAAGGTGAGGCCCCTTGATGGTAACGTTTGTTCAAATTTTTCGTAGAAAATGTATTAGTTCCTCTCATAGAACATCTTGGATAATGCTTTGTAAAGTTATATCTGTACCTTTCTAAAGATTTACCTTCTCAGATCAAAATATCAAACAACTTAATGTCATACAAATTCGAAAACAGTTAACATTTCAGTCGCCTTAACCATAATTTAACATTATCTAGAAATATTTATTCATCTAATATATATTATTTAGAAATATTTATTCATAATAATACAATCTTCAATATCAATATCAATATCAATTTTAAATGAATTTCGTTCTGTCTAAATTATATTACAACAAATAATTATATTGTCTGTGTTAAGAAAGATTCTGAAAAAAGATATAATAAAGATTCTGAAAATTCTTTCAGAATCCGTATTGGTCTTTGGTGATTTTAGTTCAGTAAAATTGTTGATTTTCCGATAAATCTTCGAAAATATTGAGAATACTTACTAATTTTCATTAACCTTTGGTGATAACGAAATCTTCAATGTCATTCAATTTTAAATGAATTTCAATCTGTCTAAATTATATTACAAAAAATAATTATATTGTCTGTGTTACTAATACGTAAAGTTTCTGAAAAATTCTTTGGTCTTTGGTGATTGTAAGATTAGTAAGGTTGTTGATTTTCCGATAAATCTTGGGAAAGATTTAAAATACTTACTAATCTACATCATAGTTTGGTGATAACGAAAGCTTCAGTATCATGCAATTTTTATCATGAATTTCATTCCGTCTAAATTATATTACAACAAATAATTATATTGTATGTATTACTAATACATAAAAATTTTGAAAATTCTTTCAAAATCCTTATTGACGATTGTGTAATTCAGCAAGGTTGTTGATTTTTCGATAAATCTTCGAAGAGATATAGAATACTTATTAATCTTCATCAATCTTTGATGAGAACGATATCTTCAATGTCATTCAATTTTAAATGAATTTCCTTCTGTACAATTTTATTATAATAAACACATGAAGATTCTTTTGCTCATTGTTGCTGAAAGTCTGTATAAAATTAGTCATTTCACGTCCTATGCGTCACGTCCTATGTCAATGAGTCATTTCAAGTAGTTTCACGTCCTATCCTGTCTGATACAAGAGACTTTTTTTGTTTAATTCATGAAACATATTTAATTATTAGATATTATTCCAAAACAAATATTTTTTTCACATGAAAAGAAAAAAAAAAAAAAACCTTGTTTCTTTGTGTTCAACACAACGTTTCTTTGTGTTTAGTGACTGACACATAATATTGAAAGGCCACTCACACTGAAGGAGATGAACTTAGATAACATGTTACTTTTTGATGTTGAATTGGAATAACATGAAATGAAAAGAATTGGATGTATCAACAGCAATATCTGCAATTTAGTAAAAAATTGCTTCCTTTTCTTCTCTGTATCAATTCTATTGTTTCCCCACAGTTACAGTTTACTGAGAAAAGAATTGGTGTCTTTGTTCTTGTTGTTTAACTTGTTATGACCAGATCATTGACTTGTTATGACTAGATTATTGACTCATAATACATTGATTTCTGATAATGATACGTAAAATAATGTAATTCATACCCGAAGCGGAGTTTTAATAAGTAGCAAAAAAAAAAAAGTTATAACTTGATAAAATGACAGTAATGGACAGAACTAAGTATGTAATTCGAATTATTTTTAAAGATTTTGTACCTTTTCAAAGTAATTAATATTACTATATTTCATTTTTGATAGGTAAATTTTATTTAAAAAAATACCACACAGCCAATCTCTTTATTTACAAAATAAAAAATCATACCCCTGGTATTCTTTTCTCCAGTTGGCTTTATTTAATTCCTGTTAAGCCACATTCAGGATTTGAGATATTTGACCGAACATTCGTCTGTTCCAATACATTTAGCTTGCTTTTTTTTTTTTAAATTTAAAATTAAGTGATATTCTCCGCAATCAGGTATAAATTAAATTATAAGGCATACATTATAAATTTTATAGCTGAAACTTATAAATTTTATATCCTTCTATAGAGAAATTTATTTCAATCATAAATATATAGTCTTTATTTTTAAGTATGCACTGTAAAGCATTTTAACTCCACACACACAAACAAAAAACCACCCTCTGAAAATTAAACTCATGTTTTGGGAGACTTGTCAAAATCATTGAGGTCGGACATATCAAATAATGCTTTAAAAAGTTATATCTATACCTTTCTAAAGATTTAGCGTTCTCAGATCAAAATATCAAACAAATTTAGAAAACAGTTAACATTTCAATCACCTTAATCATAATTTAACATTATTTAGAAATATTTATTCATCTAATATATATTATTTAGAAATATTTATTCAATCAATACAAATACAATCTTCAATATCAAGCAATTTTAAATGAATTTCGTTCTGTCTAAATTATATTACAACAAATAATTATATTGTCTGTATTAAGAACATTATGACTCTTACAAGCGCTCACACTCTTGCTGATTTCGTCGTAAATGTTCGGAATTCGAGCACTACAGGGGGTCTCCGTCAGTCACCACTTTTCTATATATCCTTTACCATTTTCGCTACTTTCATCTTCGGTGCACCATTAAATAAATCTTTACCATAAAGGGGAGATGCAGTATAAAATGCCCTCAACCAAATGACAATAATTTAATATTTATTCCCAAGAGAATTCTTACCCTTATTCTCTCCGGCGAAAATACTCTCTAAGAACCAAAATGTCTGGCATCATAAGATCTGAATTTATAGCTTCTCGCAATTTTAGCAGGGGGTGGAGAACAGTTCAAGAAATACTCAATATAAACAAAGTCCTTGAATCTTTATATGTACATTTTGTAACCATAACAATCGATATTAAAGATTTCTTACGTGTTACGCATCAAAATTTATTCATACACAAAATAAAATTTCTGTCGTCACGACAGTTTAACTTTTATTATTTAAATATTTTTACTGTTACCACTAGTATAAAGCTTTAAGGTTATGCTATCATTATTTTATTGTGTAAAAATTTATAGCATTCTATTAATTATATTATCCTTTTTATAATGTTTTATAAAAGGATAATATAATTACCTGGATACTATAAATACTTTTTATTATTTTGATATTTAAGCCATTTTTATTTAAACGCTGGCATAAGGCTTAAGATTATGCTATCATTATTTCATTTTATAAAAATTTATAGTATTCTAGTAATTATATTATATTTTTTATGATATTGAATTAGAATTAGTTTAACATTGAAGGCTTATGAATACATTATTATTCAGAAATATTCTTTACTGTTATTGGTACTCTGAACATTTTGTAGTATTCTGGTACTTTATTTTATGTAGCTGCTATTATTAACTCACTGGAGACTCATTTTTTAAATTTAATCTTTTAATGTTCATTCTTCTGATGTAAGTAATATAAGTGCATTTTTTATCTTTCTTTCATCATAATTGAAAGGGATAATGTCTCTAACACATGTTCGTAAACATATTACTTATACCAATAGTTGTAAACCAACCAGTTGTAACTATGATGTTCGTAAACATATTATTATACGAATAGTTGTAAACCAAAAAGTTAGTAAATAATGCACAATTTTTGATATTCAGCATGACAACTAAAAAAAAATTGTTATAACATAATAATAATTATTGACATAGGTTATAGGTTAAGTGCCTATTTTGTGATTTTATACCTACCTTTCGTATTAATATCATTAAAAAATAACGTTAAATGATCAAAATACAAATGACAACTGCAGAGTCAAGTTATCAGTATATTAGCAACTGTTGCATTAGATTAGAATTAGATAAGAACTTAAATATTAAATTTTTATTTAATGTAATGTTCCCATACACAACTATATATTCATCTTTTTTAGTTTGGAATTTTTGTTTGTATATTGTAACTAATACATAATATTATAACTAATACATAGTTTAGTAACTAATATATTTTTATTTCATACTTTTAGGAACTTATGGATTTATACGGGTAAAATCTAAAAATCGAAAATGAGTGGTTACGTTGGAGATCTAAGCCCTAGCCAGGAAGAGGCTTTGAAACAAGTAATGGTTTTAGAATAATTATTCTGTTAGTAGAGGACAACATTTTTAAATCATACTGAAAATAATGTTATTGTCTTTTGTAGATGAAGGAAATTTTCAAAGATGAAATGCTACCACGACATGATGATCACTTACTATTACAGTTTTTGAGAGGTAAGCATTATAATTTAGTTTTTTAAAGTTTTACTAACATATTAAAGCACCTGTTGACCAATACATAAAATAAAAATTTTTAAATTTTAGTAAATTTTATTAGGAAAAATATCTGTACAAAGTGCAAAACTTATCGACTTTGAAAAAATTCTAATAATTTAGAAAAAGTAAAATATAAATAAATCTATTAAACAGTTTTATTTAAATAAACAAAAACATTTTTTATATTTTTATTGAAATATACAAAAAAATAAATATTTAAACAAAGAAAAATAAATTAAAAAAATAACACCAGCACATATTTCAAAATTTAACATTTTAGTTTCAGAAATTTATAAAGACAAATAAAAAAACTATAAATGAAGAGATTCTATCACCAGATGGCACCATGCACTAAATAAGATCTTTGTTTAAGAAATAAATTGTGACAAGTTATTATTTTTTAATTTATTTTATAAAGGGACCAACGAATAAATTTTAAGTTTGTAAATTGCTGAACATTACAAACATCCATGGCACCGCCATTTTTATTTGCATAGATACAAAACCTATGGCATCTAGCACCAGAGCGCTAAATCACTCGGCCATTAGGTCCCTAATTCAACCTATTGGTCGTCAAAATAGGAAGAATTTTTAAATAAAAATTGTCTTATACACATGTTATGCAAAAACAATATTTCAACGCAAAACAATATTGCTAAATCGAATTCTTCAAAATCTTTTCAATTTTATGTGTCTTAATGATATATTAAATTATTTGAATGATGGATTGTGTTTTTTCAAAATTTTTTTATTTCTTATAAGGATTCTTCATATGCCTATGTAGTATAAACAATCGATATAAACTAGATAAAATTAAATTCTTTAAATTGATAAAAATTCAAAAAGCTCAAATTGTTAAAGATAGTAAAAATATTTATAATTTAAATTGTACAATTAAATAGTAAAATATAAAATTTAAATGCAAAAGTTATAGTCTACTTCAAAAGTTTTTAAATATTTATCACATGCATATAATTTGAGGACTAAAAAAAAACAAATGTATCATATTTATTTTTTGATCGAAAACAATACCTTTACGAAATAATCTTTTGATTGCTACATTTTTATGAACAAAATTATTTAAAAATCATTGCAATTATTATGAACATTATCTATTTTAATTAAAGCGTGTAATTGGAAGTTTTTAACCAATTTTTTATAATACAAAATGTAATAAAATTAAAATGTTTTATAATTTATATGTTATGTATAATCATTATTTCATGCATATATTATTCAGTACTGTTATATTATATTCTTCTTTATAGCTAGAAGATTTGATTTGAAGAAAACTGAAGATATGTACCGAAGGGTAAAATTTAAATTTATATGTTTGTTGCTTTGGTTTGCCATCTGTGGCTTGTTAAATTATTGTAAACCATCCTTACTCTTAGATATATTTAATTTTTCACTTTATAATTTTATTTTGATCTTTTTGTACAAGAAAATTATCAATCAGTGGTCATTTCGTGCAAATCATTACTATTAATCATTTTCTGATTTACGATTTTGTGTTTAATTCAAGTATTAACTAACTCCCCGGCACTACAGTTCATGTTGGCGATGGCAGATTCCGAAACAGGAGACGTTTTTTTTTTTAACAACGGTAGGCTTGTCAGCCCTAAAGCCCAATGCAATACAGTCAGTTTAGACCGGGGCCTACGGTTAAAAGTTGATTTCGGACCAGTCTTCTATGGAATGGCCTGGACTCGAACGGAAACCTGTTGCACCGAGCGCTAGTCACTCGGCCATCAGGTCCACATTCAAGTAATAAAATATCATAAATTAAGTAGTAAAGCATATTTTCGTAGTATTAAATTTTCTGATGCTTTAATGCAGTATATTTTTATTTATATAATACAAGAAAAATTTCTTTATGATAACATCTGTTTCTTTTTGTAATTAGTTCTAATTCTATTTCGATAAATTAATCTGTATAACGTTTTATTTATTTAAAGTACATTATGAGTAAATATATTATAGTAATTTGAATTTTTATTAATTAGCATTTATTTTATTCCAGATAATTCAGTTTAAACTATGTTAAATGAAAAGTAAATTAAAATTAAATACAATCGAAATTACATTGATTTTGAAATATATAAGCTTTGAATTATGGGAATTTGAAATATATAAGCATTGAATTATATGAATTTGAAATAGATAAGCATTGAATTATATGAATTTGAAATATATAAGCATTGAATTATATTAATTTGAAATATATAAGCATTGAATTATATGAATTTGAAATAGATAAGCATTGAATTATATGAATTTGAAATAGATAAGCATTAAATTATGTGAATTTGAAATATATAAGCATTGAATTATATTAATTTGAAAATATAAGCATTGAATTATATGAATTGAAAATATATTGAATTTGAAATATATAAGCATTGAATTATATGAATTTCAAATAGATAAGCATTGAATTATATGAATTTGAAATAGATAAGCATTGAATTATATGAATTTGAAATATATAAGCATTGAATTATATGAATTTGAAATAGATAAGCATTGAATTATATGAATTTGAAATAGATAAGCATTGAATTATATGAATTTGAAATATATAAGCATTGAATTATATGAATTTGAAATATATAAGCATTGAATTATATGAATTTGAAATATATAAGCATTGAGATTGTGATTTCTGTTCTAGCATCTTGAGTTCCGTAAAGAATTTCCTGAAGATTATTTTTTGAACGAGTACGCTCCTCCCAAGGTATTAAAGCATCTTTTTTTTTTCTTTTTCATTATTTATTAAAATATTTTAATTATTATTAATTAAACAATCAATTATAATTTTAGTTTAAATTTCAAAAAAAGTATAACATTTTATTTTAACTTAATACTCTTTTTCAAGCATATAAAATATTTTCATGTAATAAAAAAAAAAAACACAATTTGTTCAAAACTGCAACAGAAAAAAAGAATTTAGAGATAGTAGCCGAGTAAGTTTATTATAAAATATTTACTATACTACATCCTCAAGAAAGTGCAGGTTTACATAAATAATAAGTTTACATATGTACCACATCAAAAAAGATATTCTTTTGACACAGGCAATCAGACAACTAAAAGCTAAAGCTAAAAAGCTAAAGCGATCTAAATAGTTTAAAACAGGCAATGAATATGTTGTTTATCAGTTTGAATGTTTCCACTCTTTTATTTTGATAGATTTTCTTAATAAAAATCAGTAACTTGCGAATATTGCAGTGTAACTTGCAAGTATTGTAGAGTAACTTACAAACATTTTTGAGTAACTTGCAAGCATTTTGAGAAATTTGCAAGCATTGCAGAGTAATTTTCAAGTATTATAGTGTAACTTGCAAGTATTGTAGTGTAACTTGCAACTATTGTACAAGTAAGTATTTGTTTTGTAGTAAACATTATACAGTACTTGCATAGTAAATTGCAAGTATTGCATAGTAAATTGCAAGTATTGTAGAATACTTTCAAGTATTGTAGAGTAACTTGCAAGTATTGTAATGTATCTTGCAGGTATTGTAATGTATCTTGTAGTGTTGTAATGTAAGTTGCAAGTATTGTACTGCAACTTGCAGTGTTGTAGTGTAACTTGCAAGTATTGTACTGCAACTTGCAAGTATTGTAGAGTAATTTTCAAGCATTGTAGAGTAATCTGTAGAGTAAATTGCAAGTATTATAAAGTAACTTGGAACTATTATAGAGTAATTTGCAAGTATTGAAACTATAGTGGAAACATACTTAATAAAAAAATGCTTTTGTACAGAAAGTATTTCTTATTATTATAGATTTACTAAAAATAAGTCTAAAATAATTACTTTTTATATTAAAATGAAATTAATCAAAACTGAGAATTATTTTTTAATTATACATAATATTCTTCTTCATCACTGATAGTTCTGCTTAAAAATGACTAGGCCGCAGCTTCTGGTAAATAGCATGTGTTGAATTTCCGCACCAGGTCATTCAGGTTCGAAACCCGACGAACGAAGCCTAACCGAAAGTTGTCTATGCCGGGAATGGGTACAACAAATTCGTATGCTGGGAAGAGCTTCCATTTGGCTTGATAGCTCCTAACTTCCCTATGAATTTCGTATACTAATGAAATAGTAAAATAAGGATGTAGTGTAGTAAGATCTTTGTAGTACACTCTGGGTAACACTGAATCTGCTGTTTTAGTGGCTTAAGTCAAGGCTTCTGCCTTTCGAAAATCAGAACAATGACTCTTAAATATGATGCTGATGACGTACGGGTAATTTTTTTCTTATATATTGGAAACATTGTATCTGATATTTAAAAAGAGCTGCCTCTATAGGGGTAAATATAAATTATTTCCATTTGTTGATATAATTAATTGTTTAAAAATAAGATAGGTTTTTTGTTTTTTACTGTCATTGATAATCCAATGTTAGTGATTTCTGAATCCTTCCAAGCATTTCTTGTTCCCTCGAATGTGTTACTGGTTTGTTACTGTCATTGATACTATAATCCAATGTTGATGATTTCTGAACCCTTCAAATTTTCCCTTGTTCCCTCGTTTGTTTGTTACTGTCATTGATACTATAATCCAATGTTAATGATTTCTGATCCTTTAAACATTCCCTTGTTCCCTCGTTTGTTTGTTACTGTCATTGATACTATGATCAAACGTTAATGATTTCTGAACCCTTCAAATATTCCCTTGTTCCCTCGTTTGTTTGTTACTGTCATTGATACTATAATCCAATGTTAATGATTTCTGAACCCTTCAAATATTCTCTTGTTCCCTTGTTTGTTTGTTTGTTGCTACTACAACCATCTACATTCTTTACAGACATTTTGTTATCAGTATTCAAAGCAAATTTAATCGAAGTCGTGAGCATTTAATGATTTCCATATTAGTCTAGAATGCATTCTTGATAGAAAATTTTCGTGTTTTGATATTTATGAGTAGAAAATACTAATTACTCAAAAAAATATTAATATTAATTGCAACTTATAAAATAATTAATAGTTTCGTTTTTTACACTTAATTTCTATATGATTCGAATTTTCAAAACTTTTATTAAGAAACATATGAATGCATACAGTTAAATTTACGTATAAGATTCGTATAAGATTGCTACGTCGTATAAGATTGCTACGTAACTCATCACTCAATAAGTCTCCAGTCCGACACATGTATGGTAACACTGTTGACAGACCCATATGATTTCTGAATAATAGCATCCTTCAAACGATACATACAGGTTACAGTGGCTTTAGTGCCCCCAGTTTTGTAATTTTCAAAAAAATGGATAAAAAAGAATTTCGTGTGTTCATTAAGCATTGTTTTTTGATGGGTAAAATTACTTTTGAAGCCAAACAGTGGTTTGATATGCGTTATGGAGACTCTGCAACAGAGAAATTAACTATTATTGACTGGTATGCTGAATTTAAACGCTATTGTACAAAACAGATAGATGCTCTGGTGGCCTAAAATCGGCAGTTGTTCCTGAAAACATAAAAAAAGTCCACAGAATAGTTTTGGAAGATATTAAAGTGAAGTTGTGTGAGATTGCCCCTTAACGATATCAGAAAATAGTGTGTCCATAATTTTATACGAAAATTTCAGCATGCTTAAATTGCTTTCGAAGTAGGTGCCACGTTTGCTCGCACCGGACCGAAAACAACAACGCGCTGACTATTCAGAACTCCGTTTGGAGCTGTTCAAACGATATAAAAAGGATTTAGGATCTACATGGATCCACTACTACACATAATCAAAATGATCTTCAACTGAGTGGACAGCGGCCGGTGAAAGTCTTTTAAAGTGACCAAAAACTCAAAAATCCGCAGGCAAGATTATGGCATCCCTATTTTGGAACACGCATGGTATTTTGTTCATTGGCTATCTCGAGAAAATAAAACTATCAATAGAGAATATTACATGTCATTATTGGATAGATTTAGTGTAGAAATTAAGAAAAAAAGTGCTGTTTCACCAAGATAGTGCTCCGTGTCACAAGTCGATGAAAACTATGGTTATATTAAATGAATTACACTTCGAATTGCTTCCCTCCCACCGTACTCTCCAGATATGGCTTCTCAGCGACTATTGGCTTTTTGCAGACATCAAAAAGATGCCCCAGGGAAAGAAATTTGTCTCAAATGAAAAAGTGATTGCCGAAACTGAGGACTGTTTTGAGAGCAAAAAGCAAATCATTCTACAAAAGAAGCATCGAAAGATTAGAGAAGAGTTGGAATGAATGTATCACTCTTGAAGGAGAGTATGTTGACGAATAAAGTCAAATTTCTAAAAAAAAAAAAAATTGTTTTTCTTAGCTAGACCGGAGACTTATTGAGTGATGTGCTACAATCAAATTAAAATATTAAGAAATTCACGGGGGTTTTTATTTTTGAATTTCTGATTTGATTTTTTGCATGATAAATATAATTGTTGCGGAAGTGATATGTAAATTTTAAGATATTTGTCTTTTATTATATTACTTATGAACTTTTAATTATATAGTTTCTATATTTTTATAGAACATACAAGTGAGATGAAATGCATGCTGAAATTGGCAATATACTTTTTGTTATTAATTTTATATTTAAAATATTTATATATATATATATATATTTTTGTTTTATTTATTGCTCTTTTAAAATCATGAGTCATAATGCCATAAAACAGACACATTAATTTTAAAGCAATTTCATTCTAAAAATTGTACTTAACCTGGATCCACAAATTAAAATTTTTTCATCGTCATGCTATTAATTTTAGCGTACATCTTCATTATTCGATCATTCACTATGAAATACAAAAGTATATTGGATATTTTGCAAAATTTTATAAATTTAACATAAAAAAAAATTATTCATAGCAGAAATTAAGCTTATAGTGTAAATAAATGTAAATTATTACTTGCATCTCAAAATCGATTATTTCTATATTTTTAAAAGAACAAAATTTTGAAGTGATTGCCTTTTTTAATTAAAATATCTAATTAATAAATGTGTCCAATCATTATTATATCAGTGAAAATTAAAAAAATTATTTATTTTATGAATTTTGCACCGTATCAAATTCTATTAAGGGGACGATAGAAGCTCTCATTAGGAAAATTAATGTAAACTTTTAGGCTGTTATATTATTACTTGCTAAAATTATGCCTAATGTAATAAGCCTTAATAATATAAGCTCAATTAATGTAATAATGCCTTAATAATATAAGCTCATTTAATGTAATAATGCCTTATGTAAATTATAATAATATCTAATGTAATAATATAAGCTCAATTAATGTAATAGTGCCTAATGTAAATTATAATAATGCCTAATGTAATAATATAAGCTCAATTAATGTAAAAATTGCTTAATGTAAATTATAATAATGCCTAATAAGCATAGTAATGCCTAATATAATTATGCCTAATGCAATGTAAAATATTAAATGCTGTAAAAAAATTTTAAATTTTCAGTCAGAAAAATGAATATTTTATTGTAAGAAAGTCTATTGGATCCTTAATTTCTTTATAAACAATAATAGTATTAATTTTCACGATAGTTTTATATAAATACATTATTAAATAATTTTTGGCAGGGAAATATATTTATTAATAGAAGGAAAAATACAAAAATGACACGCACAGAAAACTTTGTATGTAAAATTTAATTTATTTTTATTTGTATTTTAATTAATTTTTAAAAACAATATTGTAAAATTAATGAATTAATTTTAATTAAAGGAATAATTTAATTAAAACTACTTTGCAATTAAATTTAATGTCTAAAATTTTCAGTTTTTTGAGTTCTGTTATTTAGTTGACATTTATGATAGATTATCAATCAATCTCTATTATTAATGGAATTTAAATATCCAGGAACTTAAAAACTTAGGTAAATTTTACATTAAACCAAAACGCAATATTTTTAGCACTTTTTCATAGGAATTTTTGGAATTTTTATTCACCCAAACTATCATCCCTAACCCATAAAAACCTCATGAAAAATACAATAAAACATAAATATATGTTATACAGTTAGGAATATTTTAAAAATCAATAGTCTTTAAGATATTTACAAGTATAATGCAAAATGAGACAGCCAATATATTTTATTTTGCTTTATACACAATAGTTTTTAAGTAGAAAAATGATAGTAAATATTGTTACATGCATAAAGCCCTTTTATTTCTTCCTTTTTATTGGTCTATTGCTTGAGATGAATCTTTGTAAGTTCAGAATTATTTGCTGTAACAATATTGTGTATTCGTTTTTGTCTTTCCATTTTTTCCCATAAGATGTTTAGCTTTTTTTTTTTTAAAGAAATTTAACTTTATCACTTTCTGAAGTGTCTTTTGGCTTTACCAATGAATTTTCCAATCTTTTTGTTCATTCGCCATTTGTATTAGGTTCCAAAAATTATCATTTTCTTTCAATTTCAGTGTATTGGATTAACATAAAGACAATATTATTCAAATGTGTTTTTTTTTTCTCCTTCTGTGCTATTTTATAATATATTTTCGATACCATATCTGTTTTAAAGCAGACATAATTGAATGATTTTTTCCTTCTAATATATTAGAAGAAAATTCCTGTTTATTGCTGATCTTTTCATGTTTAAAAATGATTTTATGTGCTTAAAACAAATGGCTGAGCAAACAAAATACAAATGTCATTCTTTGAAAATGTTGTGTTGTTGTTGCTTATCCCCTTGATTTAGAATCCTAAACCAAGTCCAGTAGATCATGCTACATCAATAGATCGTAAACGGTCCTCCCCTCATTCAACAGTTGCCTCACAGAGGCATCAATACAATCAATGAGATGAGAGGGAGACGCGATGGCCGAACAATGACAAAGGGTAAATGTCTTCTCGTTTCCATTGAAGGTCAAACTCTTAGTGTGGCCAGTCCTTAGTCTAGCTAAAGCCGTTTGAGCAGATCTAGGACATGAGCACTGCAAGGACATACCAGGACCTCCAAGCGGTATTCACTCTGGCTAAAGGTTTTTCTCTTTTTGAGAAATACCTTTGAAAATGTTGATTCTGTTATATGAATTTAGTTTTATTGTTTGTAGTGTGCAAGCCCGGGTGGCTCCACGTTGGGCGCCAGATTGTAGTGTTGTTGGTTGTGCAACTTTGGATTGTAACTGGGTGTGGTTGAATTGAGACTTGAGACACAGATTTGAAAACACACGGTTTATTTACACACTCACAAACAGCACACACGTACAATATTTAGCACATTTAAAGACAGATAATTCTAGATGTGTGGAAGGATTCCATTAATAAGCCATGAAATAAAGATACTTAAATTTGCATTGGATGCGCGAAATATATTTCCCTCTCTGAGTGGGAGGCCAAGTTATATGCAGGTTGTGTTGAATATATTTCCTCTCGGAATGAGAGATTACAACCTAAACGTTTCTCAACAGAAGCGCGTGATTGCACTGTACTAAACGTTTCTCAGCGGTATCACCGGTTGTGCTGTACTTCCTCTCGGATGAGAGTCTCGATGCATATTGACCATTTCTCCTGTAGGAGGAAACGCGGTTACAAGTTATTTTAATTTACGAAAACATTTTTAGTCTTATTCTTTTGCTGTTATCGACTCTTCAAATGTGAAACAAAGTGTATTTTATGCTGGTAATCCACATTTTTCAAGACAAAAAATGATTTTTATATAGGCAAGTGTGTTGATTTTTTTCTTATATTAAATGAAACACTTGTTTTTAATGGTTTCTTTCTGAAAAGATTGGAATTAGATCATCTCTCATATATATTTTTAAAGTTAATTAAAGTTTCCTATTTTGTTAAATTATGAAATTTTAGAATTATTAAATTTTAATAGCAATGGAAGGAATATGAAAAAAAGGAACACAAAGGAAGAAAGTAGGATATCATAATTTTTTGTTTTGTTTTTCTATTCTGTATTTTGAGTTATATGTCAGATGAGATGAGTCAATAATTAAATGATGTAATTAGAATTATCTGCTATATTTCTCATTCTTATAGTAATTTAAAGAGTATCTCATGAATAGCTATTATTTACCCAAATAAATTAATATCTCATTTACATTCGTCGTAAGTATTATTATTTTATTATGCATATTTTTAATACATGTTTATTATGTATTATCTCATTTCTACATCTCATAATTTATATTCATAAACTTTAAAGAGAACCTACATGATAACATATCATGGATAACATATCATTAACTAGTTTGTGGATAACTAATTTGAAATTGTTTTTCTACAATAAATTAATCTCATTTACATATATTTTAAGTATTATTATTTTATTATAAATATCTTTAATACATAAATTATCATGTGTTACATTTATACATATCTTATCATGTGTTATTTCATTTATACATATCTTATCATGTATTATCTTTATACATGTCTCATCATTTATATTCATAAACTTTAAAGAAAAACCTATATGATATGCTCTGCATTATCTGGTTTATTTGAAATTTAATTTTCTATAATGAATTAGTATCTCATTTGCATATATCTTAAGTATTATTATTTTTATTATGCATGTCTTTACATCGATTATCATGTATTATCTCATTTATACATATTATATATATTGCTGCATTAATAAAGTTTAAACAGAGCCTACATAATATGTTCTACATTAAAAGTGGCTAATTGGTTTAAAATTGATTTTCTGCATGAATATTTCTACCTTATCTTAATTTGAACTCTTATTTAATGAGTTTAAAAGAAGCATAAATGCAATTTATTATCAAACATTTAACTTTTATTATAATGTATAGCAACTACTGCCTGCTACAGTACATTTTTTTTAACTTAAACATTTAGTTTTGGACACTTACTTAAACCTAAAAAATGTATTAACGATTAACAATTAAAGTCTAATGGAATTAAATATGGAGCACTATTTCTTACATTTTAATTATTAGATTAACACAAATTACTTGCTAGAGATTGGTTGAGATTGACAGACTTATAAGATTGATAACTTACAGCCTGTTCAGCACTCGTCAATAGCTACATACTGGTGGTTATCAAAATAATGAAAACACCCTGGAGTTATAAGGAATCCTTTACTAATATGGCATTGCACCGCCTTTGGCATGCAATACAGCTTGATTCATGAATCGAATCATACAAGTGCTGATTAGAGGAATATTGAACCATTCTTCGTGGAATTAGTGTGAAGATTACGGAAGAGATGCCGGTGGAGGATAACAATTGCTCTAAACTAGAACAATCGTTCTAAAATAGACCATAACGGTCTGATGATATTGTGATTGCGGACTGTGCAGGCCGAGGTAGATGTTTCAATCATTCTTGTGTTCATCAAACCATGATGGGACAGGTCCCGTTGCATGAACAGCATTATCATCCTGGAAAATTCCATCTCCTTCAGGAAACTAAGTTTGCATCATAGGATGGACCTGATCAGCCAAAACTTCTGTATACTTCTCCCCATTGATCCTTTCAAGATTACGATTGGGCTTGCAAAAAAAACCACGACAGGGCTGCCCATATCATGATAGATCCACCTCCATCAGCTTGACAGTGAAAGGAGACTGTAATCATACTCTTGTGCAGGTGTTCTCCAAACGTGCACTCGTCCTGTTGTGGAGAAAAGTGTGAAAGATGATTAATCTGATCATATAACTATCTTTCACCTATCAATCGACTATGTTTTGTGGTTATGGCACCACCATAGACAACGGTTGGCATTAATAGATGTGACAAGTGGCTTGGGAATTGCTGCTCTGACGTAAATGTCCTGTTTATGAAGGTGCCAAACTAACTGTAATTATTGACACTGGAGAATCCAGACGCTGACTGAGCTCTGCGGTCACTTTGACTGTAGTTGTTGTTTCCTTTTTTAGACATTACAATCCGTTTGAATACCCGTCGGTTTCTTTTACTTAGTTTCTGCTTCCCTCCTACTATTTTGCTTCACCGAGCTTGTCTTGCCGTTTTGTGTGTACGCTGTCATTATTTTAAACACCGTACCTCTAGAGTCTAAAGCTTGGATGTTTCGATCACAGTTGCTCCGCCTAGTCGGGCTCCTACAATGTGTCTTCTTTAAAAGTTTGTGAGATCTGACATTTTACGCTTTTGACAGAAATCACAGACATATACAACTTCACTAAAGCTCCTCATACTACCATGATATATACATTTTATTTTTTAAAAAAAAAAAACTGGTAGCTAATATTACGTTTTGTCGTTTGCGAAGCACATTCTTAAATGTCACATTTATTCACAATTGTTTCCGTTATTTTGATAACCACCTGTATTTCATGAATAAATATAAAATTCTTACAATTAAGATATAACAAAATTTCAATTGAAGGTCTTTTATTTATATGTTGTGTCCTTAATCCTTAACCTGCCTGTCTAGATTTTGGCCGAGCATCTACTACCTCCTATAGTAGGATACGATAAAGAAGGATGTCCTGTGAGGTTAGTGCCTGTAGGACATCAAGACATTAAGGGTAAGTTATACAGATAATATCTTCCAACTTGCTAATCAAGTTCAATGAGTGTAATTTTTTAATTGTTAACGATGCTTATAAATTAGAAAAAAAACATTTTTTTTTTAATTCTTGCATTTATTCTGAAATTAAATTAAATTCTTGTAATCTACCTAAAACACTATGTAATAAAACATTAAATAAAAATATAATCACAAAGATTTCGATTTGCATAGTGATTTTGTTCTTGATTTCCTTATAAGGGTGAAATATTTCACCACATTTCATTATAAATATATATTAAATTTTGGTTGGAATGCAATTTAAATCACACCTTAAGTGATGGAAATTTTTTTAGTGCATTAAATTTAGGTATATTCCAAAATCGTAAGAAATTTGGCTTGTGTATAAAGTTGCCAAATTTTTGTGGTTTTCGAAAGTACGCAAAGGTGTACATTAACCTGCATTTTTATCAGATATTTTTGTTGTTTCTATTCTATTTATTATATTAAACTTATATAATAAATAATATTCATAATTAAGAATATTATTAATATTCTTAATTATTTATAACCTGAAAGTAATACTTTTTTTTTTGTCATTATTGTTATATTGCGCAATTATTATATTTCGATGTTATTTTTCTATATACTAGAACATCAATCAATAATAGATCTGTATTTATTTTAAATTCAATTCATATAAATGCGTTTACGATTAAAAAGGGATTTAATGATTCACAAAAAGAGTGAATTTATTTGATTTTAAAGTGTAAATTTTAATTAATTTATTATCCTTATAGATTTTTTTTATTTAAGTGTGTCAAAATACTCATTATTCAATGGCCAACGTGAATTTCATAAAATCCAGTTGAATGAATTGTTGACTATAGGATTAAATAAATATTATAAAAATTAAAGCATATGCTTCACCTATGCATTTATTTTAATGTAGTATTTCTAACAAGTGTAAGTTAAACATAATATAATATCTGAGGAAAGAAAGCCTCTATTTTATTGAAAATGAAAAAAAGCACCGTAAAACCCAGACATGTTACTCTTATAAAATAACCCTCATGGTAGAAGGTCGTCAATTCGATATTTATTATTATTGACCAAAAATGCATTTTCCTGGGGGTGTCTCAGCGAAAATTCTGATCTTAAGATCCATATATTAATCTGAAAATGGAGGTTCTGGTATTGGTACCTCCATTTCCATGCATTGACGATGGCTATTTTTAGAATATGAATGCAATCTCATCTTAACATTTCTTCTTAAAAGAGATACCAATCAGCGATAGGTTGTAGCCTCATAAAAAGATGATATTTTTATTGATGTAAAAGACTCTGCAAGAAATTATCGTTAACATAAGGAGAAATTGTGTATCTTTTCGTGATTTTGTTAGATCCTTTTTTTTATCTCATATAGAACTAATATCTCATTTATAGCTTTGGTATACTAAAATAAACTTGAAGAAATAATAAGAAGAAAATAAGAGTGATACCAACGGTACAAGAGATTTAAATTTTAATTTTCTTCAGTGATTGTCGGTTTTGCATTAAGATTATCTCAACTTTGTTTTGAAATAAAAAAATGTACATTTAAACTAACATTGCATTTCAATTTCGAATAACTATTAAGGCGAAGTTGCATGTCAAAATATATGTCATTTAATGCTGTTTTATGACAGTTTAAATAAATGTTCATGTCAATAATAAATAGGTAAATATTACTATATGTAAATTATGAATAGGTAAATATTACTATTGTATGTAAATAATTAAAAGGGAAATTTTACTATTATATGCTAAAGAATGTATAGGTAATTTTCACTATAATGTTATTGTATATAATTAATGAATAGGTAAATAAATATTACTATTGTATATAAATAAGGAATAGGTAATGATTATTATTGTATGTAAATAACTAATATATAAATATTACTATATTACTATTGCACTTTAAAGACAACGTAGTAAAAGGGAATTTATTATTATACAGAAAAGAGCAATAGTCTGTCCTTGTGTCATTTTATTTCAGTATGTTAGTATGGCAAATCAAGAATTTTTTAGGCGATTCGTAATTCTGCTAATATGGCAAATAATAAAGATAGCTATTTATTAAGAACGATTTAACGAAATTCGGTTGTATTCTTCATGATTTTTTGAAAATCTAATATTATTATCAATATTGTGTATCAAATTATATCAGAATGCTTGTACAATTGCATATAGTTATGTGTTTCCTAAATTTTGCTGCAGGTCTTTTATGCTGCGTCCGCAGACCAGAAATCAGAAAATGTATTACATGGTTTCTAGATACTGATAAAGAAGAAATGCGAAAACGCAGTAAAGAGGTAATTATTATTATATAGAAAAGAACTATTATAATAAAATAATATTTTTAAATGATTTTCTCTAAAAAATACATATACTTTTAATTCAAAGTATTTATAAAATTAAAGATAGTTCAGTAATATTTTATTGGTTTGTTGGATTTGTATAATATTTACATTGTACGATTTATTAAGTGACTTAATTTGTAAGTTCGTATTCTATTATATTATTTGTATTATATTCCAAAAGGCATAGTACGTGTAAAATTATACACTCATGTTTATAAAGATTCCAGATCGTAAGTAATATAAATAATTGCACATCGTAAAATTTAATTACTCATCATAAAATTTAATTGCACATCATAAAAACTTAGGAAATGTATTGTTGTTTCTTATCCCACTTAATCGACAGCGGCATCTAGACCAAGTCCATGAATCTGAAATTGAAGAGTCATGATAAAGGGTAAAAAATGCAGCTTCTTTTATGTCATTGACTTTGCGTCAACAAAGACATGAGGCACCCAAAGGAAGAAGTCTGACTTTACCCCACTCGGTTTTACCTCCGGGCACTGGGTACTCATTTTAGTCATTCATGTAGCCAGGAATCCTATTCTAACCTGGATTCACATGGGGTAATAAACGATTTGATATGCAAATCATGAGAATTGTAATAAACGATAAGAAATGTAATAAACGATTTGATATGCAAATCATGAGAATTTTACACTGAAGTGACAAAAGTCATGGGATACCTCTTAATATCGTGTCGGCCCTCCTTTCGCCCGGCGAAGTGCAGCAACTCGACGTGGCATGGACTCAACAAGTCGTTGGAAGTCTTCTGCAGGAATATTGAGCCATGCTGTCTCGATAGACGTCCATAATTGTGAAGGCGTTGATGGTGCAGGATTTTAGGCACGAACAGACCTCTCGATGATGTCCCATAAATGCTCGATGGGATTCATGTCGGACGATCTAGGTGGCCAGATCATTCGTTGGAATTGTCCAGAATGTTCTTCAAACCAATCGCGAACAGTTGTGGCCCGGTGACATGGCGCATTGTCATCCATAAAAATCCCATCGTTGTTTGGGTACATGAAGTCCATGAATGGCTGCAAGTGATCTCCAAGTAGCTGAACATAAGCATTTCCAGTCAATGTTCGGTCCAGTCGCACCAGAGGACCAAGTCCATTCCATGAAAAACAGCCCACACCATTACGGAGCCACCACCAGCTTGAACAGTGCCTTGCTGACAGTTTGGGTCCATGGCTTCGTGGGGTCTGCGCCACACTCGAACCCTACCATCAGCTCTTACCAACTGAAATCGTGACTCATCGGACCAGGCCACGGTTTTCCATTCATCTAGGGACCAACCGATATGCTCACGTGCCCACGAGCGTCGCTGTAAGCGATGTCGTTCTGTCAGTAAAGGCACTCGAGGCGGTCTTCTGCTGGAATAGCCCAAGAAAGCCAAATTTCTCCGCACAGTTCTAACAGACAAGTCCCTTGTACGTCCCACATTGATTTCTGCGGTTATTTGACGCAGTGTTGCTTGTCTGTTAGAATTTACGACTCTTTGCAGACGTCGCCGGTCTCGGTCGTTAAGTGCAGGCGGTCGACCACTGCGCTGTCCATGGTGGGATGTTATGCCTGAAATGTCATACTCTCGGCGCACTCTTGACACAGTGGATCTGGGAATGTTGAATTCCCTAACGATTTCCGAAATGGCATGACCCATGCGTCTAGCTCCAACTAACATTCCGCGTTCAAAGTCTGTTAATTCCCGTCGTGCGGTCATCATCACGTCAAAACCTCTTCACATGAATAACTTGAACAGAAATGAAAGCTCTGCGAAAGCACTGCGCATTTATACCTGTTCTACGCGATGCTACTGCCATCTGAAAATTTGCATATTGCTATCCCATGACTTTTGTCACTTCAGTGTATAGTTGTGTATCGTATTTTTGCGAATTTTAAATTATTGTTATGTTGTAAAAATGTGTTTTAAAATTACTGTTTTATGGTAAAGCTAACGATGCCGGCTGGAATGAGATTTAAATTTACAACACTTTAGCGTGAAGAATTATGACCAATTATGCTAGTGTTGTGGTAATAATTGGTGATGTAGGATAAACGAATGGTGTATGTGGTGGGCATGAGAACAACCCTAAAAATCAGTAAATTTCTGAAGTATTGAAAGGAATATGAAAATAACACGTTACACTTTATTTACGACTGTTTAGCTTGAAGAATTTTAACCAAATTATGCTAGTGTTGTGGCAATAATTGTTGATATAGGAAAACGAATGCTGTACATGGTAGTTAAGAAAACACCCATAAGTGTCATAAAATTGATGAAGTATTAAAAAGGATATTAATATGACACTTTACATTTTATTTACAACACTTTATCGTAAAGAATTGTGATCAAATTATGGTAGTGTTGTGGCAATAATTGGTGATATAGGAAAAACGAATGGTGTATGTGGTGGGTATGAAAACGCCACTAAGTATCACAAAATTTCTGAAGTATTGAAAGGGATATTAAAAAGTAAGAGATTCTCAGTAAATCTCTAAAAAGTAATTTTCTAGCGTACTAAAAAAAAGGGAAAAATGTAATTAGATAGCTACAAAAATAAGGAAAATATTTTAATTGTGAAATATTAGGAATATACGAAGTATCATAAAGCTAATTTTCTGTATATTTCCTGACAAAAATAAAGACCATTATAAATAATGTAAAGTAATTAATTACTATTATAAATAGCAAATAATGAATTGCCATCTTTCTAAATATGTTTTTATAAAATAGTTACTGCTTGTTGTTTCTGAAAATATACCATTAAAATTAAATAATTTGCTTATTAAATAATTTTATAAACTTTAACTTGATGCACCTGTCTGAACATATTAATCTTGATACATTACTCAAATTTTGATAGAAAGTATGGTAATGCGGTAAACCGTATTTTTAAAAGTTTTTTGACAGATTATGTATTTATTTAAAAAGAACTAGATAAATAAATGTGAACTTTATTTTTACATTTCGTTTAAAAATTTTAAAAATAATTGTAACTTTTTTTCATAACATATATAAACAATTTCGTAGTTTAGCATAAAAAAAAAAATTAAGTAAATATATTTTCCGTTTTTTTTTTTAGACGGGAGTCCACATTGAGAAAAGAACATTCATATTTGATTTAGATGGACTCAGTCTAAGGCAAATCTATAGGAGAGACGGTAAGAAATTTTTAATCATGCTTATTGTTTCCTGTAATGGTTTGTCCGAATTGGCTATTGTGTGTAGTGCACTACGCTTGTGGAGCACAGACCTTTCCGGAGATTTGGTGTATTGGTTTGTAATATAAAATCATGTAAATCATAATTATGGAGTCATTACATTGTAAAAAAAAAAAAAGTATGCATTTATTTTCCTTCTTAAAATAAAAAATTTCGTACATGGTACTTACTTCGAATACATAAAATTGGAAAGGTTAATTAAAAGTAAGTATTATATTAAGGAGTAACTTCTGCTTATTGAGTAAAATTGAACATTGGGAAAAAAATTACATTATTATTTACCCATATTGAAAGAAAATTTAACTGCATGTTTTTTACTTCATTGAGATTGCTACTTTGAATAAAAGAGAAGCAAAAATTTGAATTAAATACTGAAATAAATGTATATAGGCGATAAAAGATGTATGTTGAATTCTGAAACTAATATTTCTGTTGTAAATTAAAGATCTCAGATCTCACACATCTTCATAGACTATGTATATAGACAGAGATATATATTGAATTCTGTAATTAATATTTCAATTGTAAATTAAAAAGATCTCGGATCTCACACATCTTCATAGACTATGTATATAAACAGAGATATATATTGAATTCTGTAATTAATATTTCAATTGTAAATTAAAGATCTCAGATCTCACACATCTTCATAGACTATGTATATAAACAGATATATATTGAATTCTGTAATTAATATTTCAATTGTAAATTAAAAGATCTCACACATCTTCATAGACTATGTATATAGACAGAGATATATACACCTTCAATTGTAAATTAAAGATCTCGGATCTCACACATCTTCATAGACTATGTATATAGACAGAGATATATATTGAATTCTGTAATTAATATTTCATTGTAAATTAAAAAGATCTCAGATCTCACACATCTTCATAGACTATGTATATAAACAGAGATATATATTGAATTCTGTAATTAATATTTCAATTGTAAATTAAAGATCTCAGATCTCACACATCTTCATAGACTATGTATATAAACAGAGATATATATTGAATTCTGTAATTAATATCTTAAATTAAAGATCTCAGATCTCACACATCTTCATAGACTATGTATATAGACAGAGATATATATTGAATTCTGTAATTAATATTTCAAAAATTAAAGATCTATCTCACACATCTTCATAGACTATGTATATTGAATTTCTTAATTAATATTTCAGTTGTAAATTAAAGATCTCAAATCTCATACATCTTCCTTAGTTGCAGATCTTAAAATCTTCTTTCATCTAAAAATGTAGCTATACTTTTATTATTCACAAATAGGTATTTTCAACTTTAAATAAAGTTTCCCAGGCTTTTTTTTATGATTTAGAGATTTTTTGATGCAATCTAAATATTTTGAGATAAAAATATGTTTCAAAATATTCTTTTCAGTGTACGAATTGGCTATTTCATTCATAAAGCTCTATGAGTACAACTATCCTGAAAATCTCAAGATGGCTTTTATCATTAACAGTAGGTCTTTCATTTACTATAGTTTAGATCTTAATGCAAGAAATGTGTGAAATTTCAATTCAAAAAATGAAAGTTTAATTTATAAATAATTAAACTTTCATAATGTTTATTTAAAAGTAAAAGTACAGAAATTAATCAAATGATCATAAAGATCTTTCTTTTTTTTACAAGGGAATTAGTTTGAATATATATATATTATCTAAATATATTCCATATGCACTTTTTACTTCATTTTAATATGTTTCTAAATTGACGCACTGTATATAATTACTATGATATATTACATATATATAATTATTATATTATATAGTATTGTATGTAATTACTATTATTATTTAACACATATTAAAGTATAATATACTTAATGGACGAATCAAATTTTTATTAAAAATGCTGTGAAAAAGGAAAACACAATCAATCATATCATTAAAGCGAGTTTTAAATGTCAGAAGGCTAACTATATGTGGTTATAACAATAATAAGACGTCTATTTTTTTTACAAGAAAAATTCCAATTATCCTTTTTTAATTAAATAAAATTTTAGTTAATTTATTCTAAAAATACACGCATTGAAAATTCTAAGTTGTATATACCGTGAGAATTTATTTGAATATTTTTTTTATCTGAAAAAAACCCCACACATTATTCTTGGTTGTCTTCTGTCAAATGGACCGTGTATTTAAAAAAAAAACTGTTTTCCTCTACAGTTCTGAAGTCACAAGATTATTCATTAAGGTCTTAGTTGTAACAAAGTTAAAAAAATAGGGTTTGTACCAAAAAAAAAAAATAGTGTTTAACTATTTATTGAAAACTATTTTTTTTAAGAAACATCTTCTAAATTATATAAATTTATGGTAATGCAAAATTATAATAATAATTATAGAATTGTAACCATTTTAAATAATTTTCTAATGGAAAACTTTAATGATTTTTTTTTCAGCTCCATCTTTCTTTTATTGCTTGTTTAACATGTTTAAAGCCTTGCTTTCCGAAGACACGATGAAGAAACTCAAAATTTATGGATGCAGTGAGTATTCATTTATTAAATCATTCATTTAAATCATTTAATTCAAAAAGTATGTATTGAAATTAACCAATTATAATATTTTTTAATGCTTCTAATATATAGCACATCATGTGTTTTTTAAAAAACGTAAGATAAAAATCTCCAGATTCCTTTTATGCCCAACAAGTAGAAATTATTCGCAAATTCGTTGCCTTCTTTTTATATAGAACAGGGGTTTCCAAAGTTTCCAGCCTTAGGGCCTTACTGCTTACTCCAGAAAGTACCAAGGGCCAAAACAGTTTTAATTTTTCTGCCATTCTCAATAATTTCTAGACCAGTCGCCGAGTACGCGTTCTGAGCGAGCATACGCTTGCTGACTACAAATTATTGTCAGTGAAAAATCACAATTACATTAATCTCATTAGTATTTTTTTTTTGCAAGTGTATACTCCGTAGTAGTATACCCCGCAGTTTCATTCACGTTAATTTAGTTTTTCCGTTCCTGTTTATTCCGTATTATTTTTCCGTTCCTGTTATATCAAAATTATATGTTTGATTCAGGATATATACATACATATGTGATACTCTTTTACACCAACATAACTACCGAGGGTAACCGCGGATGTTCACTAGTTTATAATGTTAGTGGGATTCATTACAATTATTTGTTAGTTGTTATGCTTAAGTTAAATTTTTTGCGTAATATGCTTGTCATTAAGCTTTACCTAGGAAGTAAATAAAACCGAGTTATCATTCTGTTTTTTTTTTTATCCAACTTATTACAGCAACAATAATACATTGTGCTATTCGCTGTCGCGGGCCGGATTTCGCCCGCGGACCGTAGTTTGGAGACCCCCTGATATAGAACATGTCTGTTTTAATGAGATTATTTCTCTTCAATGTATTATAATTTTTATTTTTGTAGCTTTTAAATTGGCAATTTTTTTCTTTAAGTAATTTTAAACTAGCATGAGATTTACTTAATTTTTTTCTTTGAATTACATAAAATAATAAATTATTTTTGTACCAAGTTTAAGCATCACATTTGTTTTCTTTCATTGCATCTTAAAATCACTAGTGTTATCTAGTAGACGTCCTTCCAGTCAATCTGGCAAGGGAGGTAACAAAGTTATAATATTTGTCAAAGTTGCTTGAGAAAAGGGACTGTTTCTCTTCAATCTTTGGTTATCATGATAAAACATAAAAATTTTCAAACGTTATTTTTTCTAATAATTAATTACAATACATCTGTTTTGCTTTACGATTTATACATCATTGAATGTGCGTTGTATTTTCACTTATTCAACTATTTTTATATCACTGCAAAAATTAAAAAAAAGTTCCTAGCTAGTTCAAAACTTCTGCAAATTGTTAGAGTTATGCTAACTTCTCTTGTTAAATCTGTTAATATTGCATAATCTGTAAAATTAATGTGTACCCAGTGAGAGGTGGGAATTAAAATATTCTGGCATATTTTCACTTATTATATTCTCCAACTAAATTGGCAAGTCTCATGTTTGAAACTAAACAACAATTAACTTAAAATTACAATGTGAATGTATGTGAAGGTAGAATTGTGTGCTTTTTATAATACGAGCACTCACTGAAGCCAACATTAAAATTTCAATGAAACAGCTAACTCTTTTATCTTTTTTTTTTTTTAAATTCCTTCCATTAGCTCACACTCTCCTTATATATATCTTGTTCAAATTTTCAATCGTTAATAAAACACTTTTTATTCATCCACTCAAGTTCAAATACATTTTTTTGCATTTTTGTAGTGGATGACATCTATGTTAATACAGTTTTTTCAAATATTAATTCATTCATTAAATTTAATTAATTAATTTTAGATTTTTAAGTTGCATGTATCTACCAATAGAGGGCGCCAATAAATATTTTAAAAAATGAATGAAAATTATTTATAAAAAGGACTTCCACAATATAGTGAAAAAAAAAAAAAAAGAATTAATTGACTTTAAAATTTTTTTTATATTACTTGTTTTTTGAAATGGATTGTTATAAACTCAAAAAAATGAAATATTTCTATTAATATAATTGAATAGATGGTTGGAAAGAAGACCTTCGGGAGCATATGGATGCTGACATCTTGCCTGTTATCTTTGGCGGCACAAGAACTGATCCAGATGGTGATCCTACATGCCCGTCATTGGTAAGATATACAATTATTCTTATTTTTCCTTTTTTTTTCTTCTTAATTTTTCAAATCTTTTCATCCCTTATGTTTCCCTGGTTATTTTTTTTTTTTCCCAAATTTTTTTTTTTCCATTTTATTTTTTTTATCTTTATTTTTCCAGGTTATCTTTTTTCCCTAATCTTTTTTTTTTTAATTTTAATTTTTCCTTATTTCTTTTTTTTTTTTTTCCCTTTTTTTTTATTATTTCCCTCCCCCTTAATTTTTTCAAATTATCTTTTTTCCCTTTATTTTTCCAATTTACCTTATTTTCACCCCTTTTTTTTTAAATTTAACGCTACTTTTCCCCTCCCCACACTTATTTTTTCCATTTATTTTTTTTCTTATGTATTTTCTTGAATTCAAATTAAATTTCATCACACACACTAAGTTACTGTTTTTCTGTATTCTGGTGTTTTATTTTAATTTTTAAATTTTATCTTGAATGGTATAGAATCTTTCTGAATTTATTAATACTATTTCCTACACATTAACTATCTGTTTTTAACTTTGGATTTATATACAATTACGTATGAAAATTGCTACTGAGATTAATGATTAAAGATTAATTTTTCCCTTTCCTTTTTCCCTTACATTTAAATTTTCCTTGAACTGTCCTTTAGTATCTGAATTTAATAAGGTTAACATAAAAACATAATAAGGCATATGAACATTAATAGTGGGTAATGATTATTCTGAATTACAGTTTCAGGGACACACTAAGAAGTATGCTAATTTCTTTTTAAAATAAAATTATTCTATTAAAAAATGTAGAATTATTTGTTACAAAGTCCCTTAACAATGGAAAGCAACAAATATGTTAGCATTCATAATGTTTCATTCTAGGTAATATTTAAAAAAATATTTTGTAAACATTATAACATTATTAGTGAAATAAAAGTTACTATCCAAAATGAAAAGAACTCAAAACCTCACAAGTTTATAATAAACATTTAAATAACTACATAGATTATTAAAATAACTCAATAAATAAAAACTCAACAGATTTGTAATGAAAATAAATAAGTATACCCTTATTCACTTATTACTTATTGAGGAAAATGTTTTCACTTGTAGTTTATTATTAATGTTTAATGACACTTCATTGTTTTTGTATATTCATTGTTTCTCTAATATTTCTACATTTGCTTAATTGATCGTGATATGAATTGAGTAAACCACAATCAAACAAAAAAATTATTTGTTTTCGACTTTTTGGGGGAGGGGGGGACGTTAAAATAAAAGGTCTGAAACTTTTAGCAGTCTTCTATTTACATTAATGTGAATTACTTAAGATGTATATTAACCAATTGTATTTCACATCAACAAGCTTATTAATATTTTATATCTTAAATATGCTTTTTAAAAAATCTCTAATTGATAAGGAACTAATAAAAATAGAATTCAGATATATACATCACAAGAATGATAAGTGCAGTTGGAATAAATTGTAAAAAATTAATAATAACAAATAATAAAAACTCAGCAATAAAAACAAACTACCAGAGAAAACGTACATTCGTTCGTTTGTTCTTTTATGTATTTTTTTTTGTTATGTAATTATGCATAATATATAATACAAATGTATACATAATATCATATAATGTATATAATACCGTGTGTGCATTAAAAAACAACATCTTATGTTTCGGAATCTGCCATTAGGCAGAAGGCCTTGGCCCATCATGGGGCTTTCAAACCATTGAAGAAGATGAAGGGTGTGTGCATTCCACTATATTAAAATAAAAAGTAATTTGATTACCATCTTAAAATTCATTACCTGAAAGAATATATATTCTAGAATTAGTAGTTACCTAAAATTATGTGAATCCTTTAAAAATTGGTGCAATTTCAAACGAATGAATGTTACATAAAAGAATAAAAAAACCCAAAATTCTTAGAAATGAAATTATCTGTCAATATCAGGTGTTAAAGTTCTTTTAGCAGTGCAATTTAGTAGATAACAACCAACCATCACAATTATATTGAACATAGAAAGCATTCTAAATCGATATAATTTGCAATATAATGTCAGTTTATATACCTACATATTTATATTATTGCGTATTAATACGCATACTTACATATTATATATTAATTTATATATAAAGTTAGTTTTTTTGTAAGAACCAAAAATATCTATTTATAAAATGTTATTCATGCCACTCTTTTTGCATTGTGAATTAACCAAAATTTCATTTATAATTACTTGTATTTAGATCTGTGATGGCCAACCCAAATAATCTTGTGGGCCACTTTGGAAATGCATCCTAATTCCGTGGGCCGCACATAAAATTATATAACCCCTTATTAATTTTAGACCCACTATAGACATTTTTTGGAGTGAAAAATTGAAACATAATGAGTTATTATTTTTGTGTTTACTTTCATTCTTACATATAAACATAGATAATATAATAATGATATTGTAAAGAAATTGTATAACATTGTAAAGAACAGTATAATACCAAAAATGAAATATAAAAATACATAAATATAAACGAAATCAAAAAATGAAATCATTAAAATTATTTGTTTTACTAGTGCGATATTTGTTTCTCCACTCTTTCATTTAGCTTTTGCAAATCGATGCACGCGCATCACGAGTTCGCAGAATATAATTTAATTATTCTGCTAACACATAGCTGTAAAATCATAAATAAAACAGGCAATATCTGTCCTATATTCGCAAGAATATTATTTTAAAATCAAAGTTCATTTTTTTCTGACCATTGTGACAGTTAGTTTTTGAATATATGGATGCACACGAAATGTATTTTTTAATGCATTGGTTTTTACTACTTTGGCCGTTATAAAATAAATATATTTTGTAGAAGTGTCATAAATGTCACGGGCCGGAAAGAAAAAGTCCAAGGCGGGCCGCGGGTTTGCCACCTCTGATTTAGATAAAAGTGGAGAATCAGAATAAAAATCGTTTGATTTTCACGTGAAATGCATTGTATTTGACTATTATATTTTCGTCCAGGTTCGTGTGTTCAACCCAATCCCGAAGGAGCTGTATCTGAGAAACGTGAACTGCCTGAACCAGGAGGACGAGAACGTGTGCAGGGTGGTCGTGGGCCGTCGCTCCAAGCACAGCATCCCCTTGAAAGTGGACGTGCCCGGTTCGACGGTGGGCTGGGAGGTGGAGTGCAGTAAGTGCGACATCAAGGTGTCCCTCCTCTACTCGGAGGGCAAGTGTCCAGAGGTGGTGGTCAAGCCCAAGGTCATCAACAGCGACTACGGCCTGGAGAACGGGTGCTACTTGGCTGAGAGAACCGGAAAATGTGAGTGAATATTTACTTAACAATTCATATTCATGTTTTGTTCATGTCTTACTCGCTTTTATCATCTGAATTTAGAACAATAGAGACATTACGCATCTTTTTGTTGATTGAGTCTTAATTTTTCTTCTTCATATGCATGCCATTATCTCAGTGTGAGGCACCCCACTTCAATATTCATGTTTGTGGAGATTTTGATTTAGTCGATTATCTTAAGAAAATTCCACCAAAAGTTTAAGCACGGGTGGCCAACCTGCGTACTGCATGCATCCCGATTTGAAAGTTTTCCTTTATATTAAAAGTTAATAGTATCAATCAAACATAATACGTATTTTTAGCATTTACTTTATTAAAAGAAAGTACAGTGATGATACTTTGCATTGAGTGGTTCCCATTCTGAAAATTTGCCACGGACCTCAGATGGTATAGTTATGCCATTGGTTGAATCTGTTTCTCATGTGCTTTATCTGTTTCGAGTGGCATAAGGTCAATTGCCGACTTTTAGAGCAGGGTGGCCAACCTGCGGCCCACCTTGAAAATTTTTCTGGCCCGTGAGATTTATCACACTTTTACAAAATGTATTTATTTTATAATGGCCAAAGTGGTGAAAACCAATGTATTAAAAATTACATTATTTGCTCATCCATATATTCAAAAATTAACCATCGAATTTATGAGAAAAGTAACTTTGATTTTTAAAATAATATTCTTGCGAATATATGACAGATACTGTCAGATATTGATAATATAAGACATAATATGTGACAGATATTGGATATATTTATTTGACAGATATATAGAGAAATTTTCCAATTTGAGAAATTTGTCACAAAAAAGGTGTTAGCGCTTTTGGTTTAACTTACACATGCGAATCGATTTTTTTCGAAAATGAAATTGACCCAACACAAAACACGCTCAAACATAAAGCACGCTAATCTGCTAAAACCAATTACGATGCGCAAATACCCAAATTGAGATCGATTTGCAAACGCTAAGTGAAAGAGTGGAGAAACAAATATCGCACTAGTAAAATAAATATTTTTAATGGATTCATTTTTTTATTTCATTTACATTTATATATTTTTTATATTTCATTTTTAGTGTTTTATATACTTCTTTACAACGTGCGTTTATCAATATTATTATATTATCTATTAGGCTTTAGATAATGAATTTTCAGGATGGTAACTAAAAAAATGACTTATCTCATACATAGTCATATACGTGTATATATGATGTTGTTTATACACATATTTATTATATAATATTATATAGAATTATTTTCTTTGTATACATTAAAATTCCCTCTTTTTGTACAAGATCATTGTATAATCAAATATTATTTTTGTTGTTCAATTTTCGATGCTTTTGACCAATAACAGGAAATTACGTATTGTTTTGAAAGCACTACGAGCAACCAAAGCATATCTATAAAATAATTTTGAATTTATATTGTAAGTTAATAAAGTTTTAAAGGGTACTTTATTTTTACTTCTTGTAATTTTTTCTTACATAATTTAATATTGCATTCAATAATTATTGAACAACCTCTATATTGAATAACAAACTTTTGCAACTTTTATTTTATTTAACAGGGGAATACCTAACTGTAATAATCAATCGAAATATAATTTTCTCATTTCAGATACTTTGGTACTAGACAACAGTTACAGTATCATACGAAGCAAATTGGTTCTTTATAAAACTTACGTTACTACGTGTACAGCTAAAAACACTGAAGTACTCAAAACCAGTATTGCAGAAAATGAAAACTCGTGATTTATTGTACATTATTTATAGAACAATTGT
>BPLR01018911.1:0-145005 GCA_021605095.1 Caerostris extrusa
ATGTATTGATGTTTTGTTTATTGTGTTCACGATTGGAGAAATGTCGAATGTTGAACTGGACTATTTGTGTATTATAATCATCATGAATTATTTACACAAATAATAAAAAATTACATTTGTTCATACTGCTTTTAATGACGGTAATTTACTTCATTGAGCATTTTTTACCCTTAAAATACTCACTTGACATATTTTCTGTACTCATTAATCTTTCGTTTTGTATGTGTGTCCATAGTGAGCCGAGGCGACATCAGCGATCATACTTTCCCGACATATTCTGATCATTTATCTTCATCATACGATACCCGACCGCATGATATTTACAAACACCTATGCAGATTCATCGATGCTTTTCAACTATCATGATGATCGTTGACGCTCGAATGATATCAATGATGACTGCTTCAGTGTTTGTCGAATGCAGGGTCGAATATCATGGAAAATAATATTCGAGTTGATCTATGGAAGCGTGGTCGTTTCAGGATTTCGCACGGGATTCTTTTTTCGCCAGTGATTCTTTTTCGAGTTGCACGAGGGGTGATCGACCTGTCATACCTGTGTCGGCGACGCCGCCACGCTTTGTATTGATACTGAACGCGAAGATCATCGACGCGTTTTTCTTTCCTTTCGATACGATTCACGACGCGCTGGGTTAAGAGCATTGTTATGATCAGCAGAGATACCCGGCAGGCGTGTTATAAGAATCTTCCATTAATGAATATTTTTGGATTGCTATTTATATGGTTCAGATTAGAATATATTTTTTGGCATTGAGTCAGATTTTGACATGTCATGAGGCAGAGACTTTAAATACACACGAATACTTTGGATTGAATACTTAGTGAAATTTCAGATAGTTAAATATTTATTTTTTTAGTTATTTGAAGGCATGTCATGATCAATGAGATTATCCTTAAATATGAGTTGTTGCCGTAAGAAATGCTTTTTTAGCAGAAAATAAAATAAAATTATTTTAATATGTTATTGAAACAAAATAAAGCTTTAAAATATTCACATAGTAATTTTATTATCGTATTGTACTGAATAAATGTTTGATAGTTTACTATTTTTTCGCCCAGACCACATTGTCACTAGTGAGAAAGTGGCAAAATGCATTGATTGTTATGGTGTAGTTATCAACTTTGTTAATAGAAACACATTACTGTTTGTTACAATATTGAATCTCACAACCCATAGCCTGCTCAGAGACTTGTATAAGTTGAAAGGAGCTCACATGAAATACACAAATAAATTTCAATATTTAAATATTTAAAAGTGTATTTATCACAGTTTGTGTTTCAATCGTATAGTCAAAGGAAGGAGATTAATAAAAATATACATATTGCAAATAAAAATACTCACGCCATTGTTAACTGTTACACAAGATCATAAACAGTGATCGCAAGATAACATATGAATTATAAAATACTCATGCAAAATTTCCACAAAAATACTCTCACAAAGCCATTGCTCATATTACACACAGTTGAATGCTAAACACTACTATGTAAAATAACATGTTTCGATTTTATTATTCATTATCCTGTATTTAATAAAGATAAATTTACACGGTATTTACTTAGACACTTACTTGAAAATCGGAAAATGAAACATGCTTTTAAAAATGAGTTAAAACGACATAAAATATTTTTTTATACTTAAAATAACCAATGAATACACAAATATTTTCATTATAAAAATTGTTTTAATATTTATGTAGTATTTAAAATATTATGCATGTGCTTAAGAGGTTATCAAAATATTGAATAGAAATCTGCAAAACTGGTCTCTCCAAATGCTTCACGAGCTGCCATTTCAAGGCTCTGATTTGCTTTTGGGAACCACCCTATATATAAAACTCCTTAATAACTTAGAATCAGAATGTCCTGATAATTGAAAGGGGCGATGTCTTAGGCCGCTAATAAAGTTTTTCGTTGGTCACACGGACACGCTTGATCTTCTGTTTATCAGTACAGCTCTTTTGCCATGTTGGATCATCTGTTAAAATACATTTTGTGCATTTGATTAGCTCCAAATATCTTGACGGCCAGCAAAGCATGTGATTGTCCAGCTTTTACTGTTTAACACCAGACTGAGTGCCATGCACATCACGTAACACAAAGAACGCTTTCAGAGTGCTTGGTCCGAGATCTGCTTACTGGCCCTAGTTATGAACTTGCTTCTGCTCAGTCAGCGCCACGTTGCGATTACATATGCCTGTGAGTCTCAGGCAACTGGCAGTGACACATACTGTGGGCTATTCAACTAAATAACAGAAAACTCCTCTTCAGGCTCAGATTGTTGGCAAAATTCTTCATTTTCTTCTGGCTGTTATCCAACGATGTTCCGAAGTTATAGTTAACGTCAGTTAATGGTATTATAGCTTTATGTAGCTTTTTTTATTAAATTCTTGATTTTTTTTTTTTTTACATATTGTTTTAATAAATGACTATGTATATATTAAAGTCAACATATGATATATATAAATATATCATATTTCAGGCTTTTTTTTTTGCTGTTTTCATCAATAGTTCCTTGTTGAAGAGCAAACAAGAGTAAAATTTAGCCTTTTACAATGTATTGCTTATTAAATTGCTTCACCATATTTTTAATGGTATTGTGGTTTATATAATATTTTATGTGACTACATATGATTACATTGTGTCACATTGTGTTTTCTTTGTTGTTATCAATATCTTGATTACATCTTAGTAAAGGACAAAAATAAGCAGCTTTCATTTGTCACGCATTTCGTTTTTCTCACTACATTTTTACGCATGCATACTTTTTACATACATATATGATTACGAACATATTTTGCAATCACTTGTGCTTCCTCTTTCTGTGTTAACTGTTTGATTTTGCCTTTATAACATAGGCATTGAATATTGGTGGTCTGAACCCCACCCAATTAGCGTGCAAACACGTAGATGACACCTGGGTTGTTAACACACGGCTCCCAGTACCTTGATTAATTATTTAATCAGCGACAAAAAAAGACAGCAGTTAATTTTTTTGTTAATTTACTTTCCATTACATCATTTAATGGTGTATTTATGGCGTATATGTTGTTATAAGGACATTTGAACATACTTGCTTCTTCTTACGTTACAATGATATCCAATTTTTTTATTTATTTATTGTAATTCGTACAATTCTTTTCTATATTTGACATACACAAATATAATTATTATTAACGTTTATTTTCAAGTATAGGGAGAGAAAGGTCGTTGAATGAAATGAGGATAAAAAAATATAAAGAAAGTTTCTTTATTTTGTTGAAGCTTACCTAAAGAGCAGTTGCTGATAATCGGGTTGTATAAGATCTGACAAAGGTGAATTCGAAGAACTTAAAGTCTAGAGTCTTTCTTTTGATATTATTTACCTTCCATATTTATGAGGATAAAAAAAAAAAATTTTTCTTACCAGCCTAAAATACTTTTCGTTCTTCACTATATGAAGGCACTTGAATCATCACACTTTTTTTTTACTTTCTGTCTATTTTTGTGGGGGTAATATGTTGTCAAATCACAAAAAGATTTATCTCCTCCTCCTTCTGAGATAGACCCACGTGATTTTTATTGTCATTTTTTTTATTCTTTTAATGGAACTGTCAGCTGCTATATAAATATGGTTTGCTTCGCCAGCCCTCTTTTCTGAATGAGTTTTTACAGTTGCCTGCAATTGGAACTGCAACTGCTGAAAGCAAAAACGTCGCAAGGTTCTATGACACTCCATGAATGGCATTTAGTTAACCTTATCTTCCTTAATTATATTTATTTAATCTAACAAATGATTTATGTTCCGAGCTTATTACTTGTTGCTATTTTGATCTGTTAAAATGTCATTTGTTATTAAAATAATTCTTTATTTTAAATTCCATTTTCTTGCGGTTAAATGAAGTCCTGAATTTAACAGTTCATTTCACATTCAGAGGGTTTTCATCATTTGGGCAAAGTTTCTTTTATTGATGTTGCCTTTTCCAAGACGTGGAATAAGATTATTTAGCCTTACAAAAAACCGATATTACTTAATTATAACACACACATGAAGATGTTTTCATTTTGTAGGTTGTCAGCTCCTTCTTCCTCAATTAGACAGATCTACCTTTTGAAACTGTAGACAGAGCATTCAATATTTACATGAACATTTATCGGATTGAAAAGGAAAAAATACAAATTTTATTTTTTAACAATCTGAAAGGAAACTTAGCAACCAGACTTTATAAAACAAATTAATCATGACTATTTATATCAAATATTAGGTGAACATAAATGATTAATAGAATAAAATAATTTCATTTTTAATTTGACTTTACAGCATTATTTCAGCCTTCATAAATTATATTTAAGTATATTTTCTGTCTAATATACATTTTCGACTTTATTGTTTGTTATATAACAGCACAACATCAAGTACATACGTATTTCCACAGGAATGAAGCAAAAATTATTTTTTAAAAAAGTATTTTAAAGAATGCATGTAGCTTCATAGCATAAATGAATTTAAATATTCGTTTTGCATATGTTTCACTTATGAGGTTATTTTAGTTATTAATAAAATGTTTTATGTTAGAATTTGTCAAATAGCTGTCACAAAGGATTTTGCTGTTTTAACATCTTTGCGCGTACAAATGCCGATAATGTTTAACGTCATCTCCATTAAATGAGTCCTGATATTCTTCTCGCCTGTTTTCACGCCGTGTCTTCATATACAGGAAGAAAAGAAAAGAATGTCGCAAATGAATAAACGGTCGGTTGTTTATTGGACGATTGTAAGAAATCATACGTAGTTGTTAGCAATAAAAGATTTCACAAACTTTTTAAATGGTGGAAAAAAGTAAACACCATGCCTCTTGCAGTCATGTATGTGGACTAACAGAAAGGAAAATAAATAAACCAGCTTTTGCCTTTTGCACATTTATTGAATATACTTCATTTCCCGATCACATTTATGCCTGCCATTGGTTATGCATAACAAACATTGTTTAGAAATAAAGATAATGATTTGTTTGACGTTGAGGTTGGATTGAGTCACTTCAGTTCCAGAATCAGTCATTCTTCACATTAAACACATACCAAGATAATGGCTTGTGTTTTAATAGATTGTTGCTTTTACTTATTCGTGTTGTTTATACAGTCCAGATAAAGCAATGCCATTTATATTAACAAAATATTTGCTCACATTTATTTTTTATGAAAATTAAATGTTAAAGATTTGATCAGCATTACACTGATTTAAGAAAATATATTACTGCAGTAGGGACTTTTTAAATCATTTTAATATTAACATATCATGATAAAATTAATACAGAATAATATTTACAGAATTAATATCAACAGCACAAATTGTCTTTGTTAGTGAAGAATTAATTTTACCATCAACAGATATGTGTTAAAACGTTTTTTTGTAAATTTTGTTCTTTTCTTCATATGAAAACTTCATGAGCACACAGGCTGAATATTAAATTTTTCTTACTATGTTCTAAGAAATTACATTAAGTATACAAGCTGCCCAATCATTTTCATAATACTTAACTGATCTAAATTCCAGAAGTTAAATTATCTTAATTTTGTTGTATCATGTCTCATTCAAATTTTTTGAAATGTTTTTTAATGTTTTATTTGTTTCTATTTTTAAAATATTAAAGAGTTCAAATTCATATATTACAGCAGATAGAAACGCACAGTACAACAGTTACGTTGAATTCACGCATGAATGTAAATAGAAACCAAATAAAATACTGACAATAATGATCTAAGATGATATATATAAGAAGAAATGTTCAAGTTAACTGAATTATTAAAATACCATATTATGATAGAGGATCCCCTTTGAATTTTTCCATCAAATATTTATCACATGAAATTTGTTGTCAATACATTTTCACCAAATTTAAATTAAATACTTTCTGTCTGCTTTGTTTATCAGGCAATAACGAGCATTTAACTGTGGTTATCTAAAACCTTATCAGCTGTCCTTTATGAAAGATAAATGCCCGATTTCAGGTACCTTTTTATTTTTTCATTGAAGGGGAAATATACTATCATATAGAAATGATATTTTCACTTGATTTATTTGCCTGATCCAGGGGAAAAAGAGATAAGAGAAAGAGTAACGGAGCCACCAAAATGGCTGCCAGGGCCTAATGCTTTTCATGTGTGTGTGCTCGTTTTCTTTTCAAGCTGTCGGAATGTGCGTGCTAAATTTTTTAAGCCATGTTATATTTTGGCTTCCCGAATGTTGCAATTATCAGTGGCGAGGTTTAGAAGCATTCTTTTATCCTTTCACGACGCTGAACGCAATGAAAGGAGTTCACATTTTAAATCGAGCAGAATTACACTTAATTACAGCCAGTACAACTCATTGTTTGGCTTATAGGCTGTCGCTAGCGTTGATATGCTGATGTGACTGACATATCATGGTGCAAGCAGATCGAATCAATTACTATAACGCCATTATTCAAAATTGTAATGAAATAGATAGGAGACAATGTTTAAAAGAGTAAGAACTCAATTGTATTTGTATTACACTATTTATTTATTTTATTTTTCACAATATATTTATTTTTAGAGTAAGGTATTTTTATAAACCAAGACCTATCAATAATGCTATACTTGAGTTTATAGACTATATTCGCATCATGAAATTTTATTAATATGAAATCTGATAACAAGAATTTTTTAATAATCTTCTATAATATATTATTTTCATTGTTTCTCTACTTTTCATATTGAAAATTAGTTTAATAAAATAAAATAGCTTGACAGAAACAAAACAGAAAATAAAATAGATACGGGATAGCAGAGCACCATCCTTAAATTTATTATCCATTATTGAAATTTTTCTCGCATATTTAATTAATTATTTTGTTTATTTTCTTACATTTATTTTTGGGTGTAAATGTATATACTTAAATAAGGGAGATTTACAATACGATAAATATGACTAATTTAAAAATAAATATTTCATACTATTGATTATGATTTTTTAAAATCCTTTTTATCATTTAGTGTGCCATTAATTTACTTTTATGTTATTTTTAGAACATATTATACTGCTTTTTGGGATGCCAGTTGAAATGCTAAGTCAATTTTCTTAGTTCAGAGATTGATATATCAGTTTGTCATTTGCTTACATTTGTATTTATATATTCTGTCTAACGGTCAAAGGTTTTCATCTAATATTGTTCAATATGAACTGGTAAAATGATGGGTTAGGAGTGAGTTCCGCTGCCTTCATTGTTTGTCAGGGTATTGCCCTCGTCATTTACCACCCTTATGCACTCTACATTCGTGCACAGATACTTGTAATACAACTTTTATTTGTACAAAGTTTTTTTTTAATTTTTGTAATCATATACTCTTGTCACATTTGAATAGCTTTGTGTCAAGATGTCAGCCTTATGACTAGTGTAGATATGTACTGATTTTGATTTTTGTGAGCCCATCAATGTGTCACGTACAGCGTATCAAGGGGAACATACTAGCCCATTACTGGTCTATTTGCTTTTGCATTTTTGATATGGATCTGTTATTGCATCGCACCACATATGTTGTACAACCAGTTATCACTTCTTGTGTAATAATAATCAAAATTTTTGTTTATTCATTAAATATACCACTGTTTGTTTCACAACCACTGATGGTCAGTGTCACAGCCATAATATAACGCCACTGTATATCTGATGCTAGATTACCACGAATCTAGCATTTTATTTATTTTATTAATATACATTAATTTTACATCATTTATTTCACCACAGATGCTCACAATGCCATGAATATTAACGCTGATGCATTATAGCGATATTTTTTATTGTTCAATGAATATTTTTTATTAATAATTGTTGCATATACAGTTCACACCGTGTTATAAAGAAAGGATGATAATCTCTGATCATAATACAGATATTCAAAAAAAAAGAAATTGAGTTATCTTCACTAATTCAAATATTAATGACATACTGTACAAATTAAAAATATACTTCTGTTATGTATATAGCCTTATTTTTTATTTTAATAGCCATTGAGTTCTTGTATTAAAATGACTGAAATGAAGAGTGATGACAGTTTCTAGTTTAACAATGCCGAGTAATCAACTTATATTTACATCCACAAAGGCATGAGATATTTCATCATTTTATTTAGTATTACATAGGTTAGGATTCAATTGGTGGCTTTGTAAAGCCCTGAAATCTAATTTAAACTCAAGGTCGGCAAAAGTCTCAGTATTTTGTCATTATTTTGGGTTCTAGTTTGTTGAGACGAGTGCACAGTTAATTGTAAATACCTACTAGAAAGGGCCATTAACTGTTGCATATTTGTTTGGGATATAACATTTTAGTAGCATTGTGAATATCTTTTAATTGAATGTCTAAAAGATATTTATGTGGAAGTAGTTAATTTAGTATACATCAAGTGAAACATGTGTTGAAAAACATTGAAGATTATTGATACATTTTTTGCTTCAAAGACTAAACATATTGATAACATGGTCCAGAGTTAGCTGGGAGAATTTCATGACAACAGGCTATTATTGCATGGAATAGTGTTCTTGAAGACAGAGATACTTCACGTTTGAGTCACATATCATACAAACAGTTTTTCAGTTTTGTTGTATATAGCTAGATAATTACCAGTAGACACTGTGGCAAAATCTGATAATGTTTTTCTAAATATCTTCATGAGTTACAGAGCTGTAAAATACTTAAATAAATATTATAGAATATTAATAAGGTATTAAAAATGGATTTTCTTTTCAGATGTCGAAAGCTACAAATGTCTGTTCACGAAATTGCTAAAAAAGAATAACAGTTTAACATAAACTAAGACTTTGCTGCACATAAGTATTAAATTCAATATCAATAAATCACTGAGGCTTTTATCAAACAATGACTTCTTTTCGTAATATGGTTTATCAGTTGTCAGTTTTATGTATGATAATTAATGTTTTGTACTGAGTTATTATGGCAATAAAATATTTATTCAAATAATTTACTGATAAATATATATATATATATGTATATGATGTCAGTATGATTAAATAATAATGCATTAAAATTTAACTACATAGCCTTAAATTGTATTGGTTGCAATATTAATATATTATCTGAATAATATGTTTTGCTGATTTATATACATTGCAATATAATATGATATTCTATTAGAAAGGTTTTGTATACTATAGGTTTTTAAATTTTTAAAAACATATGCATGTTTGTCATGCTTGTTGATATATGCATTTAGATTATATGTAATAGTTGCTAGCTGGAAGAAGATGTCGGGCAGCATTTGGTCATATTAAACAATATTTGAAAATTTGGTGATATAATTAGCTTACTTATTTGTATATTTGATAATTTTTTATTTTACATTAACATATTATATTTTTGTATATAACCATGCAGGTGAAATGGTGTTGGAGCTGAAAAGTGAAGATAGAGCAACCAGTAATCAGTATCAGTCAAACAAAGAAACTTAGCAAGATCATCCTTTGCACATAAATTTTTCTGCATAAAACACTTAATAAATAAACTTTGCATTTTCACTCTCATTATTATTTAATAAACATTCATCTTGGTATTAATTATTACATCATTACAGTAATAGTCAGCTTGTATGAGTTTAATCACTTTCCAGATTACATCTATATTTTTTTATGACTGATGCACATTTGACGAATAGGATATACTTTATAAAAAATAAATATTAAATGAGCCAGAAGAGCCAATACTGTACACGTTTGAAATTTGAAACTGTTATAGACTGACTGTTTGAAGCTGCCAAGAGATATGCTCAAGATTAATAAATCTTTCAAAATAATATGTTGTTGTAGCTAAAAATACCAGTTGTATGGTAAATTTTTATGTTATTGCATTTTTACATTAAAAATATGTATTTGCTTTAAACTGTCAGTAATATTACTCGTAAAGATGTATTTTTATATATATGATTAAGAGACTTGCCCATCATTATGTTGTGCTTTCGATAAATTCACTTCAGGTAGGGTACTTCATAATCATTTGTTAATTACATGAAACTTGAAAGTACATTTGAGGACAGAATTGCTTTTCATATATGGAAGTAAGAATAGTTTTGCGATGGAGTGTTCGCTTCCTTAATTCATGAGGCCTAAAGCTGAGTCATAAGTAATGAGAATTGTTAAATGTAAAATGTGGTTCAGCGATGACACATTTGAATGATACGCTAATTTTTTTTCAATGTCTTTTTAAGAAAAAGTCATTTGAATCAAGTTTAACTCATATATATATATATATATATATATATTAAATGCATGATTATTAATATTAATTATTATATTTTAAAATATAAGAAATTTATAGGGAATACAACAGATTTTTATGTTTTAGTAATTTTGCGCTTTTACATTTTCGTTGTATACAGGACAGTATATAGGTCATACTAGAGAGTCTTATGAGCAAGAACAGTCAATATCTATTGAGCATTACTGGTTTTTAATATGCTTTCATTGGAACTGCCACTATTAATGTCTAGATAAACTTTATGGTTGCTTCATTTGGGAGGAACCTGAAATATATGATTTCAATCAGATTTATTGTTTCATTTTATTGTTTCAGCTTATAAATTTCACAGATTAACTAACTAATATTTCATTATCACATCTTTGCAATTGTCATGTTTCATCACTGTTTTTACTGACATGTTTTATTTAAAAATTAAACATTCAGTCTCACTAAATAGTTAAATACTTACATACTGCCACATCACACTGTGCCAGTCGGTAACAGTTATATTATAAGTGTTTAAATATCTAATAAAGCATTAAAATTTTAAAAATATTGTTAAAATTTTTTATTATAGACTGATATATCTTTTGACACCAGCATATTATGCCAGACAATATGCAATTTTGGTCTCAAATGATTTTTTATTCATTACTTAATGAGATTATCTATATTATTATTATTATTATTTTTTTACTAAATTAAAATTTTTAATGTTGAAAATATTCATATATTCATTTCCAATTAATGATAATATTTTTTACTTAATAAAAATTTGTCAACTTCCTTCTACTTTGAGTTTTCAGAGATTGGCCAGTGAGTGGTCACATTTGTTTTTACATACACAATAATTATCAACTATGTTACACAAACATATGAACTGAGCAGAATTTATATTAAAATAACATATTTTGCTTATTCCTGATTTAAGATGAAAGACGATTTCCTCCCCTAGCCAGCTAACATCATATAGAGATTGATTCTCAGATGTGATCTTCTGCTGATTGATACAACATTAGAGTTTAGAGTGAGATTTTAAATAAAAAACACATTTATTTTCATTACTGAAAAGAAACTCATTTTTAAACTTAATTTGGTAAATTATTTTTATTTCAATCTTTCTGTTTGTAACTTAGAAATTTTACTTAATTTAATACAAACTAGTCTAATTTTACATTTGTCTTTTACAGAAATATAGCACTGAATATGCTAGTCATTATTTGTGTTTTATAGAAAGTTTGCTGAAACTGATAACACTCAGAATGAAGTCAGTATTAAGGAAACTGCACTATACTTTTCCATATGTTATACGTCGAGAGGAAAAATGTTTTATTTATTATTTTTAATATAGATCTGGCTATAGTTGCGTATTTTCGTCAGATAATATGCATTTGGGATATGTTTATATTTTTGTTTTCTGCATCATTCAAAATGAATATTGTGCTGATATTGATCATATTATGTAAACAGATGAACGATATTTCAGTTGTCGAAGACAGCAGCACCTCATTGCAGTTTCAAAGTGGAATATACAGATGAATATTATCATTGTTTATGCATATATATACACATATTCATAAATACAGCTTATGGCATTTCCTTTTCTATGGTATTGGGATTAAATGGAGTCAAATATCTTTCACTTTTTTTCTTTCTTCCACATTTTTTTTTTCAATATGATTAAGAAATGATATCTTTTTTACCACAGACTGTTCAAACCACACGTATTGAACAATCGAGGGTTGTTGGTGAACGAATAAAGCGCTGCCGATGAAACACAAGTCACTTCGATAATCGCAAAGAAGGTGAATGAACATTGGGATATAGATTACCGATCTTCCAAACAACGAATAGCAGTGCTTGATACTACCACAGTGATCATTCATCATATCGGAGTCGTACGAGGCACGAGGAACACTGCATTATAATCCTCATACAGAAGCTGTCACCATTGAAGAATCATATACTATAGGCCCATAACCTTCGACAGTCCACTCAAGGTACAGCTAGTTGCTGCCCATGGTGCTTCCCAATTCATAATCAGATGAAATTGGGAGGGAAAACTTTTTTTCTAAAATATTTAGAGACATGTTTTAACCAACTAAAACACCAATGCTCTTTAATTTCTTATAACAAGTGGACTGAAAAGTTCAGAGGTTACACATAGATGGCGCTACTAGTATTAAATCCATATGATTTTTAGTTAGCCCTAACCTTCAAAAGACACATGTATAAATTTGACAGCTATTGCACTATTAGTATGTGAGTTATAGTATTTTTAGTGTTCATCACGTGCAGTCCACTCGGCTGACTGTCGATTGGACTCCGGTGTGAAATGATGGAGCCATGTTTCATCCACTGCCACATATCGTCGCAAAAATTCGGGTTTATCACGACTGAACAGCTCCAAACACTGCTTAGAATCACCAATTCGTTGTTGTTTTGGGTCGATTGTGAGCTCGCGCGGCACCCACTTTCGCATATCCAAATATTCATTCACGATATGTCCAACACGTTCCTTTGATATCTTTAAGCTATCTCAATCAACTTCACTTTACGGTTATCAGAAATTATTTTGTGAACTTTTTTGATGTTTTCATCGGTAACAGCTGCTTTGGGGCGCCCACTGTGTGCATCGTCCTCGGTGCTCATTTCGCCTCGTTTAAATTTAGCAAACCACTTCTCTACGGTAAGGTTGATTTTCTGTAACAGTGGTATGGATTTTTGTTAAACATTCAAATCTACCTTAAACTGATGTTTTGGTCTAATTAACCCTTGTGAACAAAAAAAAAAAAAAAAAAAATGACAGGAGTGACATCAAACTAAATGAATCTACAATCATAACAAACCTCGCTAAGCAGACAGTTCAGACGTTACAGTTTATAGTCAAAGCCGCCACATATTAGAATAAAAAAAAAAAATGTTCTGGAAGAGAGAAAAAAAAAGTTAACTAAGATTGAAAAAAATTATTTGACTGTTCAAATCACTTATTCCAGCCATTTTCGAATCCAAATTGCACAAATGGTTTCCATTTTGCAATAAATTACTTTCAAGGAGAAAACATACATAAACAATAAATATATGAATATAATATTATATATATACATAAACAATAGATATATGAAATTCATGCTCACCTGTCCAGGCCATGTAATGTACCTATTCACTTCTCTTTCAATGCACTTTTTGGAAACTGCAGTGTGGTCTAACATATAGTTGACTGCTGTCTCAATAGACCAACTGAAAATTAAATATCGGATTCATGTCCTGATTTACATAATAAAATGATCAATATCAGCACAATATTCATTTTTGAATGATGCAAGAAGAAAACAAAAACAAAATAAATTTACATATCAAACATACCCAAATGCATGTAAACCAGTATCTACAACAAGACGAAGAGCACGCAGCATCTCGTGAGAAAGATAGCCGAATCTATATTAAAAATAATAAATAAAACATTTTCCTCTCATTAAGGGAATTAAATTTTCTGCAATAATAACACATGGAGAGTATGAGTTTTATAAAACTAATTTTTCTAGTTTCACGAATAGCCAAAAAGTTAAGCTTTGACTTCATTCACGAGGTATTTATCAACAGGTTCCAGCAAGCAATATATATAAAACACAAAATAGTATTTTAAATTATATTCAGATTGTTTGTAATTTACCATAGCCACCTCAAATATTTTTCACTTAAAAGATTTAAATGTAAAATAAATTAGAACTTAGTTTAGATATGGAGAAAGTCTAACAATATGATTCATGTTTAAAATTAAGTAAATTTCTAAGTTTTTAAACAGAAAGATTTTGCAAACATTAAAAATGTGAAAAATACCAAATTAAGTTTAAAAAAATGGGATGTATGGCTTTTTTTCTTTTCGAATAATAATATAAATTCGGTTTTCATTTTATGAAAATAAATGTGTTTTTTATTTAAAAAGTCTCACTGTTACACGCCCCAAAATGAACAATATATTAATATCAATCAATAAAAAGCCATAATCAGAATCACATCTGAAATAGAGAGGGAGGCTCAGATATAAATATATATGATATTCAATATCAAAATAGTTTCTTTTAATTAAAAGATTGTTTAAAAACAAAGTTTTTTTAGGGGAGAGTGCCACATTAGCAAAATGGAATTAACAAATTTGAAAATCGTGCTTTTAAATGCTTAAATGTCAGGGAATACTTAGACCTTAAATTAGTTTTCTTTCTAATTAAATAAAAAATATGATTTGTTTTTTATTATAAATTATATAAAAGAAATTTCAAAATTCAATAATTTTTTTTTTCATCCCACTATGCCATCTTTATATTTGAAAGAAAAATTTGCTGTAACTTTTTATAAGTTGATAGTTATTAGTTTGTCTTAATATACAAAAACATATACAGGTATTTGTTACTCACTTAATATATGGATCATCATACAATCCTAATTCAAGACCAAGGTATTCAGAATACAAACCCCATCCCTGTATTAAAAAAGAAGAAAAATCAATTTATTTCCAAAAGTAGGGAAAAATATCATTTTTTAAGGGTTATTGGAATACCAACATTAAAGAGAATCAAAATACATTATCATTGAAAATTATCATTCTTTATTTGAAATGAGATATATGAATGATAATTTTCAACATTAAAAAGAATTTTAATTTGACTGAAATTAAAAGAAATAATAATAATAATAATATACATAAGATGAAATAATGTAGATCTCATTAAAAAAATTAATAGATAGAAAATTCAATATGTTTAAAGAGAACCAAAAATTGCATATTAATATGAGCATAATAATAACAATTTATGTTGTCAAGAAACTATATCAATCTATAATTATATAAAAGTTGCATAAAAACATTTTAACAATATTTTTAAAAAATTTTAATGCTTAATATTTTTTATTAAGATATTTAAACACTTTATAATTAATATAACTGATACCATTTTAACAGTGTAATAATAATAATTATAGTATTAAGAAATGAATTTGGCTTTTATTTGGAATAGGACTGAATGATAATTTTTTTTTTTTTAATAAAACTATGTCAATCAAAACAATTGATAAACACTTATTAAATTGCAAAGATGCTTGATGAGTAAGGAAATGCCTAGATAAATATTAACTATTATTAGTTAGTTAATCTGTGAAATTTTTAAAAATATGAACCTTAAACAATAAGAATATTAGTAAAGAAACAATAAATCTGATTTAGAAAATCATAAAACATATTTTCAGGTTCCACAAAATAAAAGCTCCAAATATTAATAAAGTAAAGCAACCATAAAGTTTATCTAAGAGATTTATTTAATAAAATGGGAATGTAACGATCAGTTCAATATGAAGGAAACATAATTCATACACTTATTCATAAAAACCATGTGCTTACTTCCATGTATGCAGTGTGAAGTGGGAAACGAGAGGGGGATTCTGAGTATTTTCTATCTTCAATGTACTTTCGAAAATCAGCAAGATCTTCAGTTTCCATAAGATAGCATGCCTATAAAAATTAATATATAATACTGTCCAAAACATTTACATGGAATAACAGAAAGTATGCAATGACTGACGAAGGTATAAAATTTAATCAAATTATAATATGTTTAAAAGCAAAATTATATACTTCAAAGCCTTAAAAAATCTGTTGTATTTTATAAATTTCTTATATTTATTTTTTCAAAATAAAATTATAATAATTAATATTATAATCATGCATTTAATATATATATATATATATATATATATGAGTTAAACTTAATTCAAATGACTTTTTTTTTCCTTTAAAAAAAGACATTTATTGAAAAAAAAAAATTAACGTATCATTCAAAGTATTGTCCATCGCTGGACATTACATTTTTCCATTTCTATGGCAAAAGATGAATTCTCATTGCAAGAATGACTCAGCTTTTAAGGCCCTCATGAATTAAGAATAGACCTCCATCATAAAAAACTATTTCTTTACTTCCATATATACAATGTGAAGTGGAAAACGAGAGGAGGATTCGGAGGATTTTCTGTCTTCAAATGTACTTTCAAAAATCAGCAAGATTTTCAGTTTCCATAAGATAACATGGTCGAAACAAATGATTATCAGAAGAATCCCCTACCTGGAGAATATGGCCAGTGGGGCAGAACTTCCCATCGAGCCTTTGACTTGTTTTGTAACATGTAGCCAAGTATTGGGCAAATTTTTTTTTCTTCTCTTAATCATATATATAAAATACATCTTTTGAGAGTAGTATTACTGTAGTTTAAAACTTAAATACATATTTTAATGTAAATACAATAACATAAAAATTTTACCATACTAACAATTATTCAAAATGTTTTTTTTATTTTATTTAACATTAAAATTTCTTTAACACCCAACAACATTGAATATTATTTTTGAAAAGGGATAAAGATGCAACACTACCTGAAGATGATGGCCAGGTAAAGCTTCATGGAGGGCGAGAGAAACCATATCATACTTGGGCCTGAAAACAAATGAATATTTAAATAGTCTATAACAGTTTCAAATTTCAAATTTATTGGAAGGAATATACAAGTTACTAGAATATTTGAAAACAACTGCAACATATTTTAATAATTTATTTTTTTATAAAATATATCCTATTCATTTATTAAAAGCAAAAGAAGAAAATGTTAAAGTAGTAAAAATAATCAATTCCATAAAAAAAATAAGATGAGAGAGAGAGAGAGTGCAAGAGGAAAAATCTATTCTGTAGTTAAAGAGCTCACTTTTTAATATTACAAGAAGAGTTTTACATTTGAATTATAGCCTTTTTTTTTTAATTAATAATTGAGAGGTACAGGTGCTAATAAAAAATCTATACATGTCAATTTTAATACCAAGATGAATGTTTATTAAAAACTAATAATGAATTGAACTTTGTCAGAACTAAGAAACTAAAATTAAAGTTTGTTTATTAGGGATTTCAGTAAAATATAAGACAAATGTTTTATGCAGAAATAAAAATTTATGTAGTATAAAAGGACATTAATCTTGCTAAGTTTCTTTTGTTTATTTGATCGCAATTACTTTTCGTTTATATAACGAAACTTTATACAGAATTTCACTTTTCTCCATCTTCCAACCTTTTCATTTACATTTCACCTGTTGTATATACATGAGACATATGCAAGAAAATATTATAATATATAAAAAAATATATAATTCAATTAATAACCAAATATGAAATAAAAATTGTAATGTACCTTGTTCGAATTTTATAAATTTAAAAACAATAAGATAAATAAGTAAAACAGTTGTCATTTAAGAATTTTCAAATATTGTTTAAGAAAATATTTGAAAAAGATATTTTAAGCCAAAATTATATCTTACAGTGATTTAACGTCTCCAGAATTAACATAAAAAACTCCCGGCCGTCTTCCATCAAATGTTCCAGCTAAATAATAAGCAGCTGGCCCGCCACTCATTGATGCACTCATGGCCTTATCCTCAAAATAAACATATATATCAACAAATATATATTAAACAAACATGCATATGTTTTTAAAAATTTATAAAAACCGAAGTTATAGGTATACAGAAACGCTTCTAATAAATTGTCATATTAAGAATATTTTTGAAAAATAACATATCGAAATCAGCAAAATAGTATTATTCAGATAACTAGTATGTTATTAATATTCACAATATAATACAATTTAAAATATGTAAATAAAAAGTTGTTTAATGTTTTAATTATTGAATATTAATTTAATCATACTGACATCATATACATATATATATATATATATATTTTTACTTTATCTCATAAAGGGAATATAAATTATTTGAATAAATATTTTATTACTTATAATAATAACATCAATTTTTTTCAAAACAAATACTTATTAATTATCATACATAAAAACACATTTCTTCAAAATAAATTTCATATTACAGAAAAAGAAATTCATTGTTTGATAAAAGAAAATTCTCCTATAATTTTAATTTATTGATATTTTGAATTTAATACTTTATGTGCAGCAAAATTTTAAAATGCTAGTTTAGAAAATGTTAAACTGTTAAATGCTTACTCGAGTTTACCATCTGGAACTCTAGTAACTACTTTTTTTAGCAATGGTTGGATTTCATTGAAGACAAGACCTTTGTAAGCTTCGACCAATTCCTCCTAAGAGAAGAAAATCCATTTTAATACCTTATTAATATTCTATAATATTTATTTAAATTATTTTACAATATATTTCCATCGAAATATTTAGAAAAAAAAACATTATCAGATTTTTGCCACAAAGTATACCTGAACAATTTATCTAACATATACAACAAAACTGAAAATTTGTTTGGCTCATGATATGTAATAAGCATTTCAGCAGTAGGAGATGTATCTCTGTCATTTCAAGACACTGTTATTTCCATGCAATGGACTATGAGACTGAAGAGTTATAACATTTTTATTGTTGTCACTGACTCAGTGTTTCTGGTAGGATATAGCTAATATAATTATTTCCTACTATATTCCTGGACAAATTCTATTTTTGTTATCAATATGTTTAGTCTTTTTGGAGTAAGAAAAAATTATTTATCTTATCAATAATGCTCAATGTTTTTTCAACATGTTTCACTTTTATAGCATAAACAGTGGGATGAGCAATGCATAAAGTGTTCAAGGATATACTTTTGAATTGATTGCTTGTATACCATTAAATTAACTACTTCCACATAAATAATCTTTCATAATTTTTTAGACATTCAATTAAAAAAATATTCTAATGCATACTTTAAAATGTTATATCCCTTTAAACCAAATATGCAACAGTTAGTAAGCCACTTTTCCTGCTTAAGTTACAGAAAATAGGAAGTGATATTTACAATTAACTGTATTTTCAGTCCTCAAATAAACTATTCAATTAAATATGTAACCAAAAATACTGAAAATTTCTTTTTACTTTTCTCGGCAAAAATTTAGAATTTTGAAAATTTAGAATTAGATTTCCAGAACTTTTCTAAAGCCACCAATTTTGTTGAATCCATAACCTATAATATTTTTTTTAATACTAAATAAATGATGAAATAATATCTCATGTTTAACATTTTATATGGATGTAAATATAACAGTTGATTACTTACGGCATTGTTAAAATAGAAACTGTCATCACTTCTCATTTTTTCAGCAAATTCTTTTACAGACATTTTAAGCTCTAAGGACTCAATAACCATTAAATAAAAAAATAAAATATATACATAACAGAAGTATATGTTATTTTTTTTTAATTTAATACACGAATATATCATTAATGTTTTTGAATTAATTTCTTGAAAGACAATAATAGCTTCATTTTGTATCTTACTTTGAGAAATATCTGTATTACTTATGATCCAGGATTTATATCATCCTTTCTTTTATATACAGTTATTGAAGACTTTTGTATATAAAACTAACAACAGCTTCTAAATTATTAATAAAAAATATATATTCATTGAACAATAAAAAATATCACTAGATTCACCAAATAGATGATAATCTAGCATCAAGATATACAGTGAGCGTTGTTTAATTTGGCATATTACCGACCATGGCAGTGACAGATTATTGAGCATCAGTATAGTTGAGAGATTTGAAATAAATATTAATTATAAAATTAATAATATATTTAATAATAAAAATAAATAAAAATTTTACATTCACTAGATTCACCAAATAGATGATAATCTAGCATCAAGATATACAGTGAGCGTTGTTTAATTTGGCATATTACCGACCATGGCAGTGACAGATTACTGACCATCAGTACAGTTGAGAGATTTGAAATAAATATTAATTATATATTTAATGAAAAAAATAAATAAAAATTTTTGATTAAAATTAAAACATGCATATATATTACACAAGAAACCAAAACTGAAGTGATAAAACACTGGTTGAAAATGTACAACACTATGTAGTTAGTTATATGGTGGTCAACCTCACCAAATAGCCAAATCCATATAAGAAAAATACAAAAGCAAAGGCTAGACCAGCATTAGATTATAGTATGTTCCCCACTATTGAATGCAGCAGTTACTATAATGCATTATTTATTAAGCACATTTGTTAGAACTTACTTTTAAAAATCAAAATCAGTACATAAATACTACACTAATTAAAAATAAGAACTATTATTAAGTATCTTATTTACAAAAATATTCTTAAATGTAACAAAAAAAAAATTTTTTATTGAGTATAAAAAATAATTACAAAATTTAAAAAAAAAAAAAAAAAAAACTTTGAGTACAAATAAAAGTTTGTATTTTTAAGTACATGTATTTTGCACGAAATGTAAGAGTGCATAAGGTTGTTAAACTAATTTTATTGAGAACTATTACCCTACAAAATAAACAATAATAGAAGAGCAATGATTAAATGGAAAAACTCACTTTTTCCATTTCTTTAGATATTCTGGCCACTTCATTTTTACCAAGTTCATGAACTTCTTCTGGGCTTAACAAGCAACCAAGATGAAAATCCAAACACATTTGATAAATTTCCAACCCGTTGGGCAAACACGAAATGCCAATTTGTGGTCGACAGTGTTTAAAGTAATCCTAGAAAAATACATTCATTTCATGTAAAATATAAATAACAAACTATTTACTATTAAATTCAACCTATTTTTAAATATGTAATAATCTCTAAAAGCAAGACTAAAGAAAATTGGCTTACTTTTTTTCAAGAAAGTCCTTTAGCATTTTAAAAGCAGGTATAACATTATGTGAAATGTATTCCACTGCTTCAAGTTGTATAGATTTTCTAAAAAAAATAACATATAAAAATTAAATTATTGGCACACTACAGAAATATTAAGATAAAAAGTTTTAAAAAAATTCATAATCAATGAAATCTAAATAGGAAATTAACAAACATTTTTTTTAAATTAATCATATTTATCATTATTAATAAATCGTTTTCAATTACTGTTTAAATATAAAAATATATACATTTCTACATTTAAAAATATTAAATGTATTAAAAAAGGAAAATACTGAAACCAAAATAACTATAAAAACAATAGCTTAAATTAATTGTATTAAACTATTTATATGCTGAGAAAGATTTCAATAATAAATATTTCATGGATAATAAAATTTTAAAAGTTTAGTTGTATAAAAAATTTTCTGCTATTTAAAACCATCCGGCCAAATTTAAGTTTCTAATTTTTATTTTCTGTTTTGTTGTATGACAAGGTATTCTCAAAATTGTTGCTTTTGCACTTTTCCTTCACAATAGAAAACAAAACCTCTTTTATTTTTTATTTTATTAAACTAATTCAGATCTTCTTTTTTTTCCCCCTCAGTTTATTTTCTAATAAAGGAATAGAAGTTTTTAATTAGAAAATAATATATTAATATAAGATACCAGAAGATTAATTAAAAAAAATTCTCTTAAATAATATAAACACTGACATCTAAAGAGGTTTATCAAGATTTCAGTCTTTGTGTCCCCATTTCAAATAATAAAATTTCATGATAAAAATTTACTAGAATTATATAGTCTGGTTCTTAAGAACAAATATTACAAAACACGATATAATATCATTATTGGCCAATAAAAGTTCTTAAATATTTGGTTTTAAACTTCAACTACAGAAATCAAAGAAGTAACATTACTCTAAAATAAATATATTGTGAAAAATATAAAACATCAAAATCTTCAATACTTTAAATAAAGGATAATTCTTCAATAATATAATAATTCTGATATAATACAAATACAATTCTTCAATAACTAAGGAGTTCTTTTATAAACTCATATGCACAACTTTTACAAATAACTTTAATATGGCACATTCTTCTAATGGCAAACATTTAATGCTCTATCTGGCCTAAATTTTACAATTTTGAAATAGATAAGATTTTAAGATTGTGAGCAAATAACAAGTTTTTTACATGTATTTTTAATTGATTCAAAGTGATCTGCAAAAATACGTTATTCCACCTCTCAATATGTTTACTGCCATATTCCAATGCCGAATGCAGTCGCATTATTATAGGTAATATAGCATATCACCAAGAATGGCTTACTTATGATATATACCGTATTTCATTGCTGGTAAGGACTAGGGATTTGCCTTACAGATGCATGATTTTAGGTAGCCCCACAACCAGAAATCTCAAGATATACGATTTGGTGGTCTAAGAGACTAAAAGGGGATTGATATCAAACACTAAACCAGAACAACTCTATCACTTGACATGCTGTATGTTGTGGAGTTCAATCACTGAAAGGAATACAGTCATGTCCAGTTTATTGATTTCTGTAGATTAAGGAGTACAATGGTACATAATAAATCATAATGTCATGTTAGAGTTCAAGCTTGTTGACCCATGGCACAATGCCTCTTCAAAGAACTGATCAAACCACAGTGGCTTTTTTTTTTAGCTGCAAAGGTACTTCAGCTTACTAGTGAGATTGGCTCATAATCTAAATGAGGTAATCTTGAGAATTAACTCTTCTATCAAGCGAGAAACGTGCCTCATCTGTACATAAAATGTTAAATAACCATCATCTTTCTCCATTTTCAAAAGCCCACACAATGCAAATGCTTTGGCCCATTCCATTGCAGCAAATGCTACCATGTTGGATTTTATATAAATGTCTTCATAACATTTATAAATGTTCATGAGCACTGGTTGTGTAAATGTAAAATTTCATGAAAAATTCATTTAAAATTTCATGTAAAATTTCATTTATTATTACTGTATTGGAAGTAAGCTGTCTCTCCGCAAGGTGGAACATCTTGAAATAAAACTGTTGCTTAGAATTGCTGAATTGTTCAAAGTAATCCAAATGCTAATAGTGGTCCTTTTCCACATTGCATCTTTTCAATGAAAATTTTACAAAGTAGTTGTTGTAGACTCAATATATAGTACAGCTTAACCAGCAATGCTTTTATTTCGAGACAATAACATGAAGCGACTTGTAACTTTTTTGTAATTCTGCTTTTATCAATGTCTACTTGATTCCAATTATAGGACTCCAAATAAAAATTTTCATATGACAAATACATTTTTCAATCAAGTAAAACCATGTACCATTATTAATTTTGCACATCAAAAGTGTGTGCTCAGTATTCATTAATGTTTTTTATTCAAATTTTATGTTGTGTCAGTAATATGCAAGTATTACTTCCATAGAATTATCTGTAATAATATTCTTTAGTGTCAAGATTTTGAACTACTTTTTTATGTGTTATACAAAATTTTTTGCAAACTGCATAGCTCTTTGAACTATATATCTTTTTTTTTTTTTTTGTACCAAATTTTTGAATGATTCTGTTGTGTATGTGTGTTTTATATATAAATATATAAAACACACATACATCAGCATAAAAACCAAAGCAGAACTGAAAAGGGATGAATTACAAACACGACAATTCTGCATAACCTTCCCAGTACAAAAAAACTTGAACTAACCATTCAGACATCTCAGAACAAAGAAGAAAAAAAAAATTTTTCATGATCCTAAGTGCAAATAAATTGCAGCAATAGGAATAGAAACAAATACAAGGAAAATCATTAATCATATTAAGAGAAGTTTATTAACTTCTGCAAAATATAGTCCAATTCAATAATTTTATGATATCATAGATTATCCAATAATTCTACAAATTGCATGGAATGGTAAGCATCCACTTTAATGTTAGAAATAGACGAATAGATTATTAGCTGGGGTGTTTCTTAGATAGAAAAAGCTGCTTTGAAAGAAAAAGTATCACAGTTAGTGTGGAATTTTTTTATTTAGGGTTTCTTTCAATATCATGTAATCTAAAATTTTAATAATTAATAATTAAATATTTAATTGAAATTAAAATTTCACCTCAATGATCTTTCCTCCTCCTCTATGACAGCGCTCTTTTTTTTTAATGATTCCAATTAGCTGCTTGCATTTTCCACGCAATCAGTGCTCAAACTATATCTAATATTTTGTAAATAAAATACAAGTACAGACTTGCTACACATCCCTCTTAACTAAAAGATTAAAGCATTACATTTGGGAATGTAGTACTGTCATGATAAAAAAAAAAAAAAAGGCAGTTAATATTTCAATTTATAAAATACATATGTAAATATCCTTATTGTATTTTTCTTAATTTCCTAGATGAATAGTTTTTCACAGGTTGCCTAAAATATCAGTTGCAGGCCAAATTAATAATTATGTTCAGATTGAGCTATGTTACATAAAATATTAGTTTTAAAAAAGTGTAACTGTAACCTACTTCTTTTCTTCAGTAACTGTATCAGGTAGGGACAAAAAAGGTTTATAAAATATACAGTCTTCAGGATTCTTTTCTAAGACATCTAATTGATCTAAATCATCAATTTGATCAGGGATTGCTGCCTACACATAATTGCAAAGAAAACAAAGAGAAAATAAAGGATAAATAAAAATGGTTATTTTTTTAGAATATGCAATATTAGCATGTCATTTTACAATAAAGGGGAGAAAATAACACAAGCCATTATTATGAAAAAGAAGAAATTAAAGACATAATGGGAAAAACAATTAATTTAGGTTTTTAGGAAAAACTCTCATTTAGAATACTGGCTAGAAATTTGAGAAAGGGAATTGAAAATCATTTCAAGTTAATGAAACGAAATACAAATTAGTTGAATGTTCATTTTTGCTAAATTTATACATTGTCTAGCATATTATACTTTATAATATTAAAAAAAATAATAACAATAATGAAAATAAACAGAAACCAAATAAAACTAGTACTAATTATGCACAAAGGTTTGCTTAAAAATAAGGTTTTTTTTCTTTCTTTCACTGAATATAAAGAGATTTCATTATATGAATCATTTTAATTTATTTGAATACAAGAAAGATAGCATAAAACAATAGCATGCTTTGACTGCAAATGTTTGAGTAAAAATTTATTATTCAGAGAATTTCAGTTTTAGGTGTAGTGCTTTTTGATGATCTGTTGGTTGTCATGTCGTGAAAGCATTAGCTGAATGACAGCCATCAGATATATAATTTTTAGGCTAAACTGCAAACCATAAGAGCAGACACCGCCAGTAAAAGAGAACAATATTTTGTGCAAAATCTTCAATTTAGCAATAAAAAGTCTCTAAATACTATGATACCTTAAAAAAACATGGCTATAATATTTCAACTTTAAAGTAGCCTTCCCTAAAATAAACAGCACATGACAGAATAATTTGATTGCTGTGTTTTGATTTAAGAACATGAAATTGAAAAGAATCAACTATTATTTTTAAAAGGGAGGAATTTGATGCTGATAAATGTAATTTAATAACTTATTTTTATAGAAAAAAAATTTCATAACTTTTCTTGTGCCTTCTTTAAGTATAGAGAAATTTTTAGAAATTTAGTATAATAACTACTAACGACAGAAACTTTATGGAAAGTCATCTTCTGCTTTATACCCTCTTTCATACATTCAATAATTTGTGAAATCTAAAGGAAAATAAGAATATATTAGAATATATTATAAGTATATATAAGAATAATAATAAGTATATATAAGTATACTTATAATAAGTATATATAAGAAAATAAGAATATATTATAAGTAACGTAACAACATACGTTTCAAAAGCGATAGAGTAACAATAAAAGTTCTTTAAATTTCCATACAAGTGAAATTTTATCTTTTATATTATTCATAAATGATAAAAAAAGTTTTATAAAACATGAATTAGCTTTAAAACAAGCAAGGGAGCAATAAGGCCATTCCGTTTTCAGACTTGAGAAAACATAAATGAATGGCCCAAAGAGTTTAACATTTATTAGCATTGTATATCATAGTTTGTTTATATGTTTGAAACTGCCTCATTAAAAAAAACATACAAACTATGGAATTTAAACATATAATTTTCAAAAATCAAACTCAAAATCCTTACAAATTATTTTTTAAATATACTTTCATAAGGATAGTAATAAATTTGTTGAAATATAAAATTAATTTCCTTAAATATAGAATATATTTAAAGAGTTAATATATATGCATTGTATAAACTTTAATTTACAGAATAAAATTATAAACTTAAGTAATATAACAAAGTATTTTTTACAAAAAAAAAAAAAAAAATCGCATACTGAATTCCTATTTTACTATAAAATTGCTGATACTAATTATTTACTATATAGTAATCTTAAAATAGAATAAACATTTATAAAATAAAGGTAAAAAATATAAGTTCACAATAATACAAAATAAAAACCTTAATAATTATAAAGCATTATATTGAAATGAAAAAAAAAATAGTAAATTACTTGTAGAGGTAATTCTTTGTATCTGGAAAGTATTTTGTTAAAATCCTTGACAGTGTCACACTTCATGGAAGCTATGAGTCTTTCAAATTCTAGATGAGGTCCTTCCATATAGTTAAGTGGAAAATAATATCTAAATTATAAGATACAAAATATTTAAAACATAGTAATTTTTTTTTAAATTACCTAACATTCTAGTTCAAGTTAATGATTATTTATGAACAATTGCATAGTGCTATAAAAATTTCATACTATTTTTAATATCAAACATTATTTCTTTAGTCTAATTTCTGCAGTCTATTTTTGATATTAAATGTTTAATCCTTTAGTCAACTCTTAAAGTGAGGATCAATTTAAATTTTATCTACTATAAGAAGTCTTTCAGGAGGAGAAAATTTTTGAGTAAGAAACTTTTATTAACAAGTTATTAATTATCACTTTATTGTCCTAAATTATTTATTCACTGTCAAGGGGTCTTTTTTTTAAGCATTTTCCTTCCTATGCAGTTTCATAAAACACTCACATCAAATATGTGACAATATCCAGCTATGATAATCAAGTAAAAACAGTAATTTATTGTTGAAAATTAAAACAGTAAATAAATATTAGCTTTATGTACTTTTATAGTTTATAACCATCTGCTTTTTCCTAGCATATTATTAATGCTGACAAAAAATGAATAAAAATAATCATTTGGAGAAAAAAAAATTTGTTTTGGATGGTCGAACTTGAAAATTATATCAATTAGTAAATTTTTATTCAGCATCCATTCAAAAAAAGAAACTATACAAACATTTTAATTATTTTCAAGATATAAAGACATAATTTTCATTATCAAATAATTTACAATATTAAAATGCATGAAAATAATTTTTTTTTTTTTTTTTAGAAATTTTCTTTGGATAATATGAAGTTTATGTTTGTGATTTTTCTTTTTTAAATATTATTTTTAATGGTTTTATATATTTATATGTAGTCCCTGTTATAAATCTTTCGATATCACTATAATCAATCAAAAAAAATTGCCAGTATTCATTTAAATTAAAAAGTTTCATATCTTTCTTGATGAAATTTTACATTAATGTATAATTTTAAGATTAAAATTTATTTGATATCTTTATTATTAAAAAATATTATTAATTTTTGTGTTAGTGTGTGACTAATCCTCAGTGTCTTGCAGTGCGAGACAGACATCCCATGAGTAATTTACACATGGATGGAGGGAAAGGGCGCAGCTTCTGTTGTGATGGAGCATGCGTAGGTAGAAGTCTGATTTGGCTCCTAAATGCTCTTGCACTCATATAAGACCAGGACCTACAGCTTAAAGTGGATTCCAAACCATTACAATCATTCATGGCACTGTCAGGTCTCAAACCCGAAACCTATGGCACCGAGCGCACACTCGACCATTCCGGCCTGTGTCAGTGATAGATAAAAAGCAATTCACATGGAAAATCAAATTGTTCACTTATTGTTTTCATACATTATATTTGGATTACAAGAAATGTATTATATTAGAACTTTGGTGAAAAGAGTGTATTTTTTCATTATATATTTGTTTTCTTTAATTTAATGCTTCTTAATTTTGTTACTATACTAAACTATGTTCATTAGTAATATTAAAATGTCCAAAATGCTTTTAATAAAGAATTACGCCAGATTTTCTATCTTTCTGAATGAGGGTATGTTTAATTTAATATTATTTTTGTTCTAATGCAGCTGGCAATACAGAGACAATCTTTATGCCACTGTTACTCATTGAGCATTACCCAGAGAGCATGTGTTGCTTGAAGATAAGCTATGGACATGAGTAATACCCCCACAATGCTCTACAATCTTATTAGACAGGGAGCTATGGTTTAAAGTGGATTCTGAACCACTGCATACATCCATGGAACCGCCGGAACTCGAACCCTAAACCTATAATATCGAACACCAGACTGTTAGTTACTCTGCCATCAGAACCCTAATTTAATATTATTGAGTTCAGCATATTTATTTGGAAATTTTTTCCAAATTCTATGCTATTTCTGCACAAATTTTTCTTAATTAAATTTACTTAAGCTAATAATATGTATTTTCATCGAAGCTGGATAATGACTGTGTCACATCTACAAGTATGAAGCAAAATCACATAAAATACAATATACCCTCTTGCATCAGCTCCCTTTAAGAAACACTTCAACTCAGAATAAAGAAATTCTAAATTTTCACCGACTTCCTTTGACAGGTCACTTCCATTGTGAATCTGTTGACATTCATTTAAAAAATTTCTGCATGTCACCTGGAAACAAAATATCTTTTATAGGTTTGTCAATTACAAGAATCCTTAAGTGTTCTTATGACCCTTACTACTGTGTCCAAAAAGTAAGACCAGTTTTCAATTAAAAATTCCCCGGGCATATGGTACTTCAATTTTTTTTTTTTTTTAGGTTGCTGGCACTGTCCTTGACATCTGTGTGAAATTTCATGTCAAAATGTTCATTAATGCTTGAGTTACGCTTGATTTTGTGAGATGCTAAAACTAATTATGTCAATTTTTTAAATATCTCTTCAATCACCTCAAAACGGTGTGCCCGCAGTGGTCTTTTGAGTTTAGGGAATAGCCAGATGTAGCACAATGCTAAATCAGTTCAATACGGTGGTTGTGGAACAATATGGGTTTCATTTTTGGCCGAAAAAGTCACGAAGAATCAATGCAGTGTGAACTGGAGAATTCAGTGTTTTCGGTACCAATCGAGATTTGACGCGTTTGAGGCCTAAAATTGGAATTGACCAACCCTTTTAAAATTCCAACATCACAACAAGGTTTCTAATTGTAAATCATCAGTTTGCAAGTACCAAATCTTTAATTTTTTGAAAGTGAGCTTCGTCGGTTGAGGTTAATTGTCGACCAGAGGGCACTTTGTCTTCAATGCGTTCTCTGAACTGTTTTACCACTTGTAAACATTTCTTTCCAATGTAGGAATGCTCACCAAATGCCTTCTGTAACATTCTATATGTTTCCACAAACAAGATTGAATGCAAGTTCTTGCTCAATTAATTCAGACATTTAAAAAATTGCTGGAATCAGTTTTAGCATCTCACAAAACCAAGCGTAACTGAAGCACTAATGAATATTTTGACGTAAAATTTCACACAGATGTCAAGGACAGTGCCAGCAACCTAAAAAAGAAAAAAAAAATTTAAATACCATATTCCCAGGAAATTTAAATTGAAAATTGGTCTTACTTTTTGGACACAGTAGTACATTGACTACTCAATTAGCATCAGAAAGAAAAAAACATATTACCCTTCTTTTTAATATGGTATCTAAACTATAAGATTCTAATTTATCATCATAATCATGAATACCACTAAAGGTAGCAAATTCAGGACTATTGCTGAGACGCCATCTCCAGAAATCATCAATAAGTTCTAAGGCTTTGTCGTTGTCCATATCTAAGGAGAAAATAATACACCAAAACTGAATATGAATATTAAAAACAATACATAAATATGTTTTACTTTTTAAATAAAAATATCTAAAAATCTATCTTTGAAAGAAAATCAATATGGCTTATTTAGATTAAATGGATATTGTTTTATTTCCTTAAATTTATTAACATTGAATTCTAAATATAGCACCTTAAAACAAAACATATCCACTTAAAACCCTGTGTTGTAAATGTTTGTACTAGCAGATATACATAAAAAGTGTTATATAAGAACTGTAATTCATTCCACTTGTTGGACACAAAAATTAAATTTCTTCTTTCCCGTCTCCTAACAAAAAAAAAGTGAACTGTATAAATACAACATTTTCTAAGTATGACAACCAAATTGCAAAATAAGGTACAATTTTTAGAAGACAAAATTTTATATAATGAACATATTGTAACTACAAATTAATTAATTCACTTATAATGCATAAAAATAAAAATATAAAAGTGAAAAACATTTTTTTTTTTTTTTTTTTTTTACTATTTATTGCCTAATTAATAAAACCTCTCATGAAAACTCATTTCATTAATTTTTATCTTTTTCATTGAGCTTTATGCCACCTAAGTATCCAGTACAGTGTTTCCAATTTGCTAACATATTTTGATTCATTTGTTATAGTAGCTCTTATATGTTTGAGATAATTCAAATAGGTATTTTTCTCCACTTTCATCAGAAGTTGCTTGCTTGTTTATTAACTGACTACTTACACATATTTCTCTGTTTTCATCTGAAGCTGCTTGTTTATTAATTGACTGCTTATATATATTTTTCCATTTTCATCAAAAACTGCTTGAATACAATTAAAAATCATTATTTCTGAGGCCTTATTATACTTTCGTAATTTGTGTTGTGGTAAATTTATGGACAAATTACTCTCTACTTTTGGTGTAAATTCTTTTAATTTCGTTTTTGAATATAGAATATATATTGCTCATAGCTCTGGCATTAGAATAGCATCATCATAAGAAACAGATGTCAGTGGGTAATATAATTGTATTTTTATTTTTCTTCTCAAGTGCATCTTCAGATTGATAATTTGTAAAAAAGTAATAATAATGAATGATAATTTAGTAGTAAAAAAGAAAGATAATTTGTGATAAATATAACATTGATACAAGTGGCAGTTATTTAAATGTTTTAATTAAAAATTAATATTGTGAAATAATATAATTATACAACTTAAGCATTAACAACTATTACAATTAATACATAATAAAAATTAAATTTCCTTTTTAGCTAAAAAACTTTTCAGTATTTTTTTTATCAACAAAAATTTTTTCACACAAAAATATTTTGTCACAATCTACTAGACAAAAGAGATATTACTTCCATTTAAATGTTTACATATATTCAACTACCTAAAAATTTTTTAATAAATTCAGAAATATTTTTCACAAGAAAAGAAATTTTAATTAAGTTCTGCTTTCACAACAAAAAGCATTACTTTCAAGTTTGCTAACATCAGTTTCTTTTAAAACCATTTTACACAAAAAGATCCACGAACTTCGTACTTCACTCTAGACGCAAAACACAATTAGTGTTTTTAATTTAAATATTTTACATATTCACAAATACAACAGGAATTGCAACAAGGAACAAGATTCTGTTTGATTAACTCTAGTTCCTGTTTCCTTCGGTGTTTTAATCAGATTGATAAAAAGAAAAATCTTATAATTAGTTAAAGTAAAATAATTATAAAAATATATCTTATGATTAGTTAAAATAAATTTTTTTTTCTTACTGTCAATTTTGTTAATTGAAATCAAATACTAATTCATCGGGCAAGTAAAATCAAATTTAAAACTACAAAAAAGTTGCGTTTTTCGAATTGTGTGTTTGTTTTCTTGTCATATGATAGTAACAGTTACAGTAGTAGTCCCCGTTTTGGATCCATTAATGTCGTACTAGAGTACTTATTTGAATAGCAATAATTTACTTAGTTATATTAAACGAGCTGTTTTTGTTTTAATATATAATGTTTAAATATTATATTAAAACAATATTGAATAAATAATAATTATTATTGTTTGTCTAGGGATTGTCAATTAGTGCTGCTGATTTGTTGTATTTTTTTAATAAATGGCATCAGTTTTTATCTGCCGGGAATTGTGTTCACATTACTTAGTGTGTTATAGACGCACGTGTGATTTAAAATTGAAAATTTAAAGGAAATAATTGCTTATCACTTCTAAAAGTTCTAAAATGCGCCCGTTAACTGATGAAGAAATAACAAGTCTTTTTGAAAAGTTATCTAACTTGTGAGTTATTCTTGATTATAAACCTCATATTTAAAAAAATCATTTCTAATACATTTCAATCGAGAACTTTTATGTGTATTAAATCCTTAATTTTTTCTAAGTTTGAAAAAAAAAAATTAGTTTGTCTGCTTTTAATTAATTTAAAATTAATTAGAAGCATTTATAGTTAATTTCCAACAAAAAAACATAGAATATATTTATAGATTGAATTATGCTTTATTATTAAAAATGTGTAGAAAACTTAATATATTAATATTTAAATTATAATAATAATTTATAATTATATTAAGTTTAATATTTTTCAAATTAAAATTGAACTTATATATGACTGTCCCAATGTACCCATATTAGGGATACATTGTAAATCTACCTTTTGATTGGATTGTCATGTTTTATAAATTTCAGAATAAAGCTCGCTATGTTGTATTTTATTGCGTTTTAGCCTACTGCAATTTTATTTTATGCAAATATTGCTGCCTATGCATTTACCTACACTTAAAAAAACTTATTTAAAGAAATACTTAGACTGTCAACATTTTTCTTATTGAATATAGTAATTGCTTCTAAGAAGAATTTTAAAGATTACTGCCCTGTATTTCCTTCTTTCATGGAAGAAAACTCTTAGAATGTCTACATAAAAGTCAGATTTGATGCAAGAAATGTTTTTTTTTTTTTTTTTTTTTTTTTTTTTTTTTCAATTTCTTTCCTTTTCCCGATTTTTAAACTGAGATTATAAACAAAAATCCAATGACTATTATTTAATTTAGATCTAATTAAAAAAAAAAAGAATTTTATTACTTAGTTTTTTGGAGAATTTTTAATATTAGTCCATTTATTAGATAGGTTTGAATTGCTTCATTTGACTAAATTGGGTTGGTTAATTTCTTATAAAAGTATGAAAAATTTTACAATTATTATATTTCAAAATTAATAAATTAAAATTATTATGTATATAAATACCTTTTGTTTTGTTGTATTTTGGATATTTTTTTTTTTCCATTCAGTATTTGTTTGCCGCCATTTTGACCATTTTAATACTCAATATTTGTGTGTGTGTAGATATGATTTTACTTAAACATCAAAATTATGTAATCTAGGAAAAAAACACATGATGCTCTGAATCACCTTCAATTAATGTTTTAATGTTATACAGTTAATTGTGTGCTTTCTCCTGGTATAATATTCACTTGATAATTGTTTTATTGTATTGTAAAATTATTGTTTTATATTAGCATAGGAGAAAACGTCAAACTTCTAATTGATAGGCCAGATGGAGTTTACTGCTTCCGTTTACATAATGATAGGGTGTTTTATGTAAGGTAAGCATCATCTTTTTCTGGTATTCCTTAAAATTTTTATCATTTAAAATTATTTTTTTTAATTATTCGTCACATTTTTAGTGAAACAAACATGAAACTTGCTGGCAACATTCCTCGAAAAGACTTACTGAGTTTTGGGACATGCTTTGGAAAATTTTCTAAAAGTGGAAAGTTTAAGCTCCATATTACAGCTCTAGATTATCTTGCCCCTTATGCAAAGGTATGATTAATTTTCTTAATTCATAATATATGCAAAAATTCTCATTTTCTGTGCTGGCAAAGGCACCAGAAAGAGTCTTGTTAACTCTTTTGATGTTCATTTTTACCAAGAACAACAGCAAAAAAAAAAAAAACTTTATCAAACAACAACAAAAAAATTGCTTGCAAAAACATGAAATATATGAGTGCAAAACAACTGGTTTTCTTTATAAATTAGGTTAAAAATTAATCATATCTAAATAATACTCCTGAATTTCAAATAATCTGTGTATGATTCTTAAATTATCTGAAACGAAAAGCAGTTTTGATTTATCCTTTTCAATCTTATAATAGTAATAAATTATCAAAATAAAAAAAAATGCCTTAGACATATTTTATTTAAATAACATCTTTGTAACAGTAATTAATCCAAATTTATTAGCAGAATATTTTTATTACCATTGTTTTTTTGCAATTATGAATGTATTATAGAATTTAAAGAAGATATTTGAAAAAGATATTAAATATTGAGCATCAATATCTTCAAAGTGGTTATACAGGTTATAAAAATCGGAATTGCAGTAACATCGATGTCTTAAAGCAAACAAATTTAGAATCGGAATTTTTATTGTTATAAGAATAATGATGTCGGATATGGTATTTTAGGCTTACATTAATATATATCAATTTATTGGCCAGGTCTTGTTAACAGAATAAACTAGCTTTCATATATAGTTAGAATGGACAAAAAATTTCTGTTCCTTCTCATAATTCTTGCATTTCAAAAAATTTGAAATGCAAGAATTACGAGAAGAAAAATGCTGAACCAAGGCCCAAGATAGAATGATCATGAACTCTAGCTCACACTGGGCTGTTGAGCCAATGATGATGATCATTAAATTCATGTTTTCTTTTTTAACTTCCTGAAAATTCTTGCTTTGATGTTGTTCCTTCAAGTGCTGAATTGTCATTCTTTGTCTGTCACCCATTAATAAGCATAACTTTCAGCTATAAAATCTTTAAAAAAAAATAAACATATCCTATGTATATTTTTTATGTGCAAAAATACATTGATTTTAATTTTTTAAATGAAACTACATTCATTGAGAGGTCAATGTTAGTAAAAAAATTCAACCAAGGAAAGAAATATGAAGAAAATTGTAATGAGTGCAAATTTCTGAAGATTCGTAAGGACAAATCTAGCCATTCATTGACTTAGTCAAAATCATATAGCTCATCACACATATGAGACTTAAAAGTTGGTCAAGATCGAGGATTTTCTCACCAAGGATTGCAGTTCGTTCACCTAGCACCTTACTGTGAACAAGGCTTAATGATTGTTGCAATTGACAATAATTTTATTATTGATTGACAATTTTTTTTCCAAGCTATCATTTTAAGTTCATGTACTTATAATATAATAATATTTAAGTTATTATTTTATTTTTGCTTGAATATATAAATCTGTTTAAAAATATGCTAAAATAATTGTACCATCAATAACTATAAATTAGTTTTTTGCTTCATGCAAATACTTAATCACAATGTATAATTTCATTTCTTTTGTTTTATTCTTTAATTAAATTTTTTTTTTCCAATTAGCATAAAATATGGCTGAAACCAAATGCAGAACAACAGTTTTTGTATGGTCATAACATTTCAAAACCTGGCGTTCACAGGATCTCTGACAACACGTTGAAATACCAAGGTGTTGTGGTATATTCAATGAATGATCTTCCTTTGGTAAGATAATTTTATCTTAAATTTAATATATAATAATATGCAATTGAAAAATAATGCATAAAATTTTAACGAAAAAAATAGAAATGCATTAATACATTTAACTTTTAAAAAGACGATGTATATAAATAATTGTTTAGTTTATGTGTATTATTTGGGGAAAATAGTCTGAAATTGTTAAATTAAATTTGGATCCATGTGTTTATTAATAAAGAATATTTTTTTTTCAAATGTTCTCCATCATTCAAAGAGCCAGAAAATGTTGTTTTATGTCTTATAACTTGTTATTAAATTTTTAAGTATAAAAAAAATGCTAGATTTTGCAAAAACATTTTAATAAATACTTAATTTGCCCTCTTTATAAATTTATTTTATTAGGTAATTAAATTTATATCTTTAGTAGGATTAACATTTTTAACTGCAATTTTTTTTAAATTTTTATTATATATATATATTTACTTTGCTGAAAAGGTTATGAATAAATTCAAGTTTGGTAAAATATTTATGCATGGTATTCAAAAGCAACTAAAAAATAAAAAGTTTGACTTGATACTTAAAATTCAAATCACTTATTGAATGTATTATGATCATTCTGAATAATGTATAAGATAACTTTTGTGTTGTTAATTTTATATTTTCAATCTAGACATACTTTATTAATGAAAGACTACCCCCCTCCCTTTGAAATTTCTGAATCAGCGTGCAAAGAACCTTTTGGTTTAATATGAAGGTTTTTTTTTAATTAAATTATTTGAAAGTTAAAAATGTTTATTGTATCTGAAATGGAGTAGAAAAATATTCCTGATGTACTTCAGGGTAAAGAGAAAATATTGAAATATTATTATAATGTATTGAAATTCTTAAATCATCAGTTCATCTTAAGTATAAATTTAAATATTGTAAAGAATTAAAAAATGGAACAGATTCAATTTTAACTCAAAAAATTAAATATAAATACTTCTTTTAATACTGGGAAAATGTGTTTTTTAAAGTCTTTTAGATTATCAGTTGCTTTTTAATAAATTTTTGACTATTAATTTTAATCAACCTGTATAAAATATGTGATGCACCCAACTAAAAAGTGTGCACATTCATAAATGGCCAATTAGCTTGGAAAACTTGCATCTCTTAAAAGTTTTCTCATAATCTCAATTAATTGAATACCTAATGTATCTTTATTTCTTTTTCATATTTAAAAGACAGTAAATGTTATTTTTTATGTCTTGTATAACCCGTTATTAATTTTTCTAAGCATAAATTTTACTAAAGAATCTCAATAAATGCTTAATTCACCGTCTTTTTAAATTTATTTACTAAATATGTTACACATTGAAGTATAGGCAAGAGTGATTTTGATTTGTGTTGTACCATACAAATTTTCTGGAACTGTATATAAAACAAATTTGATGTTTTTCCCTCCTCTGCTGCTGAATGTTTGTTAGTGGTTCGGGATCCACGTTAAACTGTAGCTCCTTGTCTGTTTAACTTAAATTGTGTACAAGATGCACCGTAGAGCAACAAACCATACCTCATCTGCTGCTTTTTCAGCAAAACTGCCATATAATATTTGTCAAAGAAGCCTATTTTATATTGTATATTTTCGAACATTATTTATTTCAGAGAATTAACATTTTAACATGATTTATATTATGTAAATTTTTCCAAAATTGGCTTTGGATCATTTCCTTATTTGGATTTGGGATTAAATACAATATACATTCTAAAAAAATATATCTATTATATATTTGAAATCATATTTTCAGGGTTTTGAGTAGCTGCGAAATCTGCCGAAGAAACGAGATCAGCAGATCCCACAATCGTTATTGTATTTCATCAGGCAGACATAGGAGAGTATGTGAGAGATGAAGAGCATTTGTCCTAGTATATACTCTTGTTGTTCTTATATGTATATAGATAATAAAATATTTATTTTTCAAAATGAAGTTGGGGTGATTTAATTGTATTTGTTTTAAATATGTTACATCTTAGCATGGAAAATTTCAGACATGTCAGGTGAGAATTAATGTATTTTATAGACAAGTTCAGAAAAGTATTGCAAAAAAAAAAAAAAAAAAAAAACTGTAAATTTAAGAAATAGATCATTAAAAGCATTTGCTCGTTTAAATGTGCTGCCTTTTTAATCAAATGAATTGTTAATGACATCGGGACTTAAATGGAGTGTGACAAATGTTTTTAAGAAAATTAATTTGTTGCCTGAAGAGCTTGTAAGTGTTAATAAATATTGATCATAATAATTGTAAGTATGCTCAAAGAAAACATTTAAGTTGATAGTGTACAATATGCTACAGTTAACTATACAAGTTAATTCACTGTCTGTGACTGTGTCTGATTCACCACGAATTCTTATGCCAAATACATCACTTAAAAGATACTAAAATGTCCTTTTATGGCTGTATTTTTGGCATAATCATCGTTTTAAAACTCTTTCAGTGAAAAAAGTTCATTTTTTTGGCGAAAGATTATCACCCACAATAAAGGAAAGCTGGTTATTAAAACGTAATGATGGGAATGAGTTCTACCAATTAAACGTACAAAACTATTCCTAACTTAATTAAAATATACACTCAAGGGCCAAAACATTATGACCACCTGTCAATAACGAGTTGGCCCACTTTTTGCGCGCGTAACACAGCTTCAACCCGCCTTGGCATGGACGCCACAAGTCCTTGGTAGATGGCTGGAGATAGATTGTACCAGATGTTTAAGCAACGGCCACGCAAATCCGAGATATTGGGGGTCTTTGAACTCTGAGCTGCCGTCCCAGGACATCCCAAATGTGTTCTATCGGATTGCGATCCGGTGAGTTAGGCGGCCAGGACATTAACTGGAATTCAGCATCATGTTCCTGGAACCACTCCAACAGAATTTTAGCCTTGTGAAAAGGGACGTTGTCCTGTTGGAACATTCCATTTCCAGCTGGAAAACAGGCCATGTAAAGGTGCAACTGGTCCGCAATGATGTTCAGATACCCTGTAGCATTCATGGTCTGCTCTACCACAACCACGGGTCCCAGAGACGCCCAAAAGAACGTCCCCCAAAGCATAATACCGCCACCACCGGCTTGTGTATGACCCACTGTACATTGAGGGAGCAACTGTTCGTCTGGAAGACGACGTATCCTGACACGGCCATCGGCGTGATGAATGACAAAACCGTGATTCATCTGACCAGGCAACTCTCTCCCACTGATCTATGGACCAGTCACGATGGTCCCGGGCCCGGCGTAGTTGGCGATGACGCTTGGTCAGCAAAGGCACACGAGTGGGACGTTTGCTGCGTAGCCCCATATCCAACAAGTGTCCGCTGAACAGTGTGCTCCGATACTATTCTACTTGGCCCTGCATTGTATTGGGCTGTCAGCTGAGCCACTGTCGGGCTCCGGTTTTGCTTCACCATGCGAGACAATCTCCGACCTTTTTCTTTGATAGCGTGTGGACGTCCAACACCATGTCGTCTACTGCTGGTTTCATCGTCATTCATCCACTTTGCATAAGTACTAACAACTGTAGATCGCGAACAACCCACGAGTCGTGCAGTTTCGGAAATACTTGTTCTGAGCCATTACAATCTGCCCTCTATCAAAGTTGCTTAGATCCGCAGCCTTTCCCATCACACACAGAAGTAAGTGAAAGAATGATTCTTCAGACTTTCCAGCAGCAGTTAAATACCACTTCTACCTGATCACGTGCCCTCCACGTCATCCAGGCGAGCTCATCGCAAAATGTAGGGGTGGTCATAATGTTTTGGCTCTTGAGTGTATAAATTATAACTAGGATATTTATAAATTTGCCAGTATGTGTACTGTTAACTGGAAAATAACACTTAATAGACAAGATATTAAATGTGAACATTGTTTTTCGCCAAGGTACAGGTTTATTCAATATTTTAATTCTACTATAATATCTGACTTTCTTAATTGCAAATAAATAGTTTCCTCAGGTGAATCAAGTTTCACATTTATGAATATTTCTTCAGATATATATGTACTTAACTCAAGACTAGGAATTTGCTTAAATGATGATAGTAATATTTTGCTTTTAAAACCACATATGTAAATTTCTTTATTATATTCTGTTACTGATAGGACAGGATTTTGCAATTATTTTTAAACCCAGGAAGAAAGTATGGAGAAATACAGAGATTTAAATTAAATTGATTTTTATGTCTTTGTCACCTATGAACACAACAAACAGCCTATCAATGGGTAACGAAGATATGGCATTGTCTTCCTAGAGGACTTTTAGGACTACAGTTTTGCCTAAATGATGACATCTGTGACGTTTTATATCTGCATCTCATATGAGAGAAAAACCATATTAGGTAGACTGATTGTTGCTCAATTTTATATTTCACATGAAAATGTTTCAGATTTTATTGGTGTCTTGTAGCCAATATAAAAATCTGTATTGTTATAGCCTTATTCATTGCATATTTTACTTTGAAATGCAATTGAATTTTTTTTTTTATTGCATATGCAGTTTTAAAATAATGAATTTCAATTGTGTCTATCATTTCATATAATTCCTATAACAAAAACACCAGTTGGATGAAATACTGAATAGTGTGAGACGCTTCTGGCAGTTCCTCTTTAAATTTCTGGAAAACATTCAAACTACTAATTTTGTATTAGACATATTTGAAGTGACAAAATCAATGAGTTTTTAAAGTATGAATAATAAACATTCAAAAATAAGCAGGAAATTGAATGGAAATTTTTTTTTTCCAAACCCATAAAGTTATTTTTAAAAGAAAAAGACAAACATCTGTCAATCATTATAGTGTAAAATTTGATAAAAATTAAACAAATGTGCCAAAATAAGAGTTGGGAAATTAAATTCACACTAAATAATTGAATAATATTAATCCTTTTTGAATATTTTTTATTCAAAAATGATTAATAAACTCGCTGATTTTGTTGCTTCAAATATGCCATATAAATGTCAACTTCATTTAAAAACTACAAAATTTTTAATGTTTTCCAGAAATTTAAGCAGTAAAAAATTCTCAAACTATTCAGCATTGCATCCAATTTAACAGGTATTTTTGGTTATATGACAATTTTTTTTTATTTTGAAATAAATCTGCATTATCTGAAGAATCTTGTGTATAAATAATATGATCAACTTCTATTTTATACTTAAGGACAACCTACCTCCATGATATTCATAAAATGGCAGCATACCCTATTTTCCAAGAGACGTTATATATGTAAAAAAAAATGATGAATGAATAACTCAACACATATATTAATACAAAAAATTTTGAAAATTATATTTTAATAGCCAAAACAATTTATTTACAATAAAATTTTACATTTTTAACTAACTGGTGTGTTATAAGAGCGGCTTAACGTATTTCATGCTAATAACATCGAAATAAAAAAAAAATTATTACATTTCTTCTAAAAATTAGCAAAACATAAAATACTGTAAACATAAAGCACATATACATTTTTATCATCATTAACATAAAAAATACTATTTAAAAGATATTAAAAGCTTGTGGAAAAACATTTCATTAATCAAACATTGAATCATATACAAGCATATAATAAAAAATAATTCATTTAACTGAAAAAAATAGGGTTATAATAGTAGAATTTTGTAAAACAATTAAAGCTTCACTTAACAAAGCTATGACCTTGCAATATCTGTAATAATATTTTTCCTGTTTATTAAACTTTAATTCAATATGAATAATGCAAGAAATGTCTGCAATATACTATCAAAGAGAAAATTTGCAGGCAAAACTTATATATTTTCAAATAAAATTTTTTTTTATAAGCTGCCATGTTGAAATGACAGTGAAAATTATTTCTTGGATAAGTTGTGATTTTGAAAACTCAAAAAATTCCAAGAATATTTAATGTTAATACCAATAAGAAACTTGGACAAAAATCTAACTAAAATAAATTTTTAAGCTGAATTCAAGTTAAAAAAAAAAAAAATTAAGATAATGTTATGACACAGAAAGGAAATGGCATTTCATATAAATCAATGATTCTTGCCTCTTTCTCTTAACAAAATTTTGTTCACATAAAGTTTATGTATTAATAGAGCACCCTATTTTTCATAAATATAATAATAATTTTTAAGTAAATAATTTTAATCAAATTATTAAAAATATGACAATTTAATAAAAACATGTTATCTTTAGAAATGACAGATTATATTTTTCATCTGAAATAAACAGCCAGCTGTTGTGCTTTTCTAAACCATCTAATGTCACAGCCACTTTGATATTTTCAATCATTTTATTACACAAAAAGTAGGTTTTCACACCAAATTAAGGTTTTATCTGTACAAAAAATGTATTAATGGCAATTTCTATATGGGAATGTAATGGTAACTACTACTTACTTACTATAAAAATAAATATTTAAATTAAAAGAAATGTTTGGAAAAATAATCTGTTTTGCAGATGCCCCCACCCCCCTTCAGACCATGATATATTTTTAGAAAGTTTTCAATAAATTTGATTACTAGATTTTGAAAAAGGGTTTCATCCATAAAAATATATTATGAAACATACATACATTTTTTAGGTTTAGTGTCAGGAATCTTAACAATTAGAGATAAAAATTTTCCAACAGATGAAAAAATTATACAGAATAACTCAAGTGGTCTAATTTTGTGCATGAAATTTATAGTATCCCATAGTTTAAAGACCACTGTACTAAGTAAAATTTTCTATTGAAATAAATGCTTTTTTTTTCATTAAATAATTAATTTTCTCTTTTAACTGCTTCCTTCAAATTGGCATAATTTTTCCTTTTTTTCTGTACAATTCACACAAACGCCAGAGTGTGAATGTACGATTCAGTACATTCACACTCTGTTTATCTTTTCTCTTTGCCCATTTATTTGAAGTGAAAATATTATAAATAAATTTGATATAAAATTTTATATTATTGATATATATGTCATAAAAAAGTTTAATCTGCTGATTCTATGAAAATATATTTTCATGAAAACCATAATTATTCACTATCTTTTTTAATTATACTTATAGTTTACTTTAAAATCTTTTAAAACCAATAAATTTGGCATTTTTTGTTTGCTGATATGATAAACAGGAATTAAAATATTTTGAGTTTTGAATTAACATTTTAAAACAGTAATGCATAGAATTAGCTGATTATGTATAATAGATATATAATTATTTTATAATTAATTAGTGAAAATGCATGAAATACTTAACCAGTATGAGTATATATTTCTTAATGTAACAAAGTAGTCACACAGAAAAGACAAAATGGATTACAAAAATTAATATACATAAAATAAGAAATTAGTTATAAAAGATTTTTTCAAATTATTATTATAAAAACATTACATTTTCATACCTAAAATTTGCCACCAGATTTTTTTTAACTTAAATAAACATTTTCAGTATTTTCAACCGAGTATCAAATATTATAAAGTTTTTTTATATTTGAGAAGAAATTTGTAAGAGCAAAATAAATTTTTTGTAAATTTTCTTTTGCATTAAGACAAGAAGTTTCTAAAAAGTAATAAAAAATATAATTTATTCATAATAAAAGTAACTGCGTTTCCCCTACCTTATTTCTGAAATTTTTACCATCATTTAAGATTTGTTGTGATAAAATGATATCAATAATGCAATTTTAATTAATTTTCAATAACTTTTCTCTGTCAGCTTTAAATATCTGATTGTAGTGTATCTATTTAACCATTCTCACCCTACAATATTTATTGTATAGCTCTTTAAGATTGTAAATTCCATAATCTTAATTTATTTGTTAAAGTTGAGCCACCAATATAAAATTTAATGAATGAACAATATACACAAGAAAGATTGGTCATTTTAATTATGAAAAAGTTAAAAATATGAAAAAAAAAATACTAGAAAAAGATTTTTAGAAAAATTAGGTAAAATGTCTGATCATTAAACAATTCAATAGTTTTTGGCTTGTTGAAAAATTTGCTTAATATTATCATAAACAGTAATAAAAATTGATCACAGTAGGAATTTAAAGATATCTAGATTATCTCCAGCATTACGTAAATTAGAGGTAAAAAAAAAAATTCTAAATTTATATTTATTTATTAATTAAAGGATTCCAAAGTATTTTCAAGAGCCTAACTTAATTTTCCACAAGGCCAAGATCTGGTACACTATAACATGTCATAACTTTTATTTTCTATCATTGAAATTTAAAAAAAAAAAAAAAAAATACAAAAAAAAAAAAAAAAATGCTTTTCAAAAGATATTTTATTTAAAAACCCCAAATATCTCTACAATAATAATATAATAATAATTATAATATTTTTTTTTTTTTTTTTTCACTTATAAATTGATGATACCCTTTTATAACTTTTCATTTCAACTCTTAAACATTTTAAAAAATTCTATATTACTCAACTAAACTGCCAGCAAAAATATACACCTACATAAATTTCATGATCTTTTTTCCATAAATACATACTTGTAAGCCCATTGATTTGAGTATTTTTTTATTAATAAATAAAATCATTTGATTTATTATTTTGCTTTTTTACAAAATAAAGTAAGCATATTAGGCCACACTGTAAAACCAGCCTCACAGCTGCTTGCGAACTATAGTTTGGCGACCCCTGTTCTAAACACGATTTTTACTAACAAAATTTTATGATCTTCTTTAGTTTAATGATATCACATCTCCATTTATTCACATTATATCAAAGACTTTACTGAGGTACAGAATTAATTTTGAAAAATTTTTCAAAAATATAATATTTGAACAATTATTTACACATTAAGTGATAGATATTTTATTTATTTATTTTAAGGTGCATCAGGAATGTCACATGTGGGAAAGGATCAGAAAAATTTGGAATAAATCAACACATGCAATAGGTGTCATAAAATATCAAAAGTCATTATAAAAATATAACAAGCAAACAATAACAGAGCTTAACACATGTACTACCATTATTTCAAATTTCATTCACAGAAATGACTTAGCCATTATACAAACAAAATTATAGGTACAACAAGTCAATTAAATTACATTATAAATGTGAATGGCAAAGGGATACAGAAATCTCTTATTATATATAAAGTAAATCTCTTACTTTTATTATAAATTTAAAATGTAAATTCATTAAATTTTATTTTTGAATTCATAGTATCCTTTTTAAAAACATTAAGCCACGCAGCTAACATTGACATCTAAAACACCAATCCTACACAATATTTTGGAAAGCAATTTATTCAGAAGTTATGCTGCACAAGGATTTAAGCTTGTTATCTGTTATAACATCACTTGCACAAAAAAAGCTCTTTAGAAAACTAAAATAAAGTAACAACAGAAAACATTTTATGATAAAATATTAATATTTTATAGCACACAGTCTTTTCATTAATTCTTGGATAAAAAGTAATTGCACTCATTTATTTTCAATAATTCTATTACTTCCCATATATTGCACATATAATTTCAATACATTTAAGCTTTTTTTTTTTTTTTTTTTTTTTTTTGTAACATTTACAATCCTTTTCTTTTATTATTAAGTAATATATATATTGGACATGCAAAACTATTTTAAAATTCAACACTAAAAGATAAAAATGATTGCTAAAAAAATAAATAAAAATAAAGATGGATTTTTTTTTTTTTTTTTTAAATCTCAGAAAGCAATTTTTTTTGTAGTAGTACTATTATACAATTCAATCAGTCAAAAAAGAAATTTGGAGTATCATCTCAAACCTGATCTTTTTCCTGTATTGGAAAACTTAATAGAAGTTAAACAAGAAAATGTAGAAATTTCTGCATCCTTGGTAAAAGACATGAACGCCATTATGAAGCTCTAAATATCTACAATAAAGACAGGCATTTCATATGCCTTATTTGTTTCTAAGATACTATAACAGAATAACACATAGAAAAAGAAAGAAAATTGTATTTCATTTTGTTCTTCGAAATATTTTTAAAAAAACAGATTAAACTTTCATGTAATTTACATCATTAATTCAATGTAAATTAACACCATATCCCAAAGTGGAATGAGTGATTCAATAATTAAAAAGGAAAAACACCTTGTAATTTTTTTTTTCTTTTCAGATGTGTTAGTAACTTAATAAGTCTCATTAATTGTAAATATGTTGTTGCTTAGCTAGACAGCAATGCGTTTCATATCAGCTTGCAGATAGCTTTCGCCAAACAACTAAATGGCAACTTTTAAACTTCTTCGAAACTGAAATAAATATATTTGTTAAGAATTTTAAACAGGAATATAACTAATCTTAAATTTATTAATTGTCATTAGTTAATAAATTTTTAATTAATTAATCAACTCTGTGATTAATTATTTTAATAGTTATAATTACTCAAAGCTTAGAGTACAAAATTGGTTAAAAGGGCATACATATTATTTCTTAAAAATAAAAATTCTAATAACATAAAATAATAATAATAAAAATATTATCAATTTAAAAAAAATTGTACATATTCTGCTTACGGTTTATTTTCTGAAGAAATTAAAAATGCCAAAATTAAAATTCTAAAAGCATTGTCATTTATTTTAACTAACTTTTTGAGATACAAATGTTCATTTTTTTTTTTTTTTAAAGGAAGATATGAACTATTCATAAATTATTAATAGATTTTTAAAAAATCGTAATTTAATACAAAAATAAACATTTGAAAAATATTATGATTGGTAGTTAAAAAATTGACTTTCATATATATATTATATTACATACTATTTAAGTTATACTGAAATTAATTTAAAAATAATGAAATGGGACATAAAAGAAATCTCTCTTGTTAAGGGAAAAAAAAAAATTTTTTAATTGCATGTACAAATGAATAATTTTTAGAATAATATAATATTTTGATATAATTTTTAATTTTTCACCACAAGACTGTGTTATAATACAAATTGACTAATTTTCAAAAGACAAAATGTTGCAATCTAGAAAGTAATAATGAAATACCTTTTACCATGAAGTAATTAACAAAGAATTTTTGAATTTTTCTCTTATGATTAATAAATAGATTTCCTCAATAAAAAGTCCATTTTAATCATTACAATAATTATACAAATTCAGTGAACAGCAGTCACTTTGAACTGCAGATGATTCTTCAGCAAATCTATTGATGTATATTTTATCGCTTTTACTAACTTGTGGGAAAAAAGGCAAAAATGCAGTTTAACACACATCTTACTACGATTTTGAAAATCATTAAACTTGGGAATATTTTAGACATTACTCAGGAATTTCCTGACTTCAAAATACGAAAAATGGAAAATATTAGATTGCCATTATATCCACCAAAAATATTTGATCATCATCAGTGTAAATTATACTGCATTGTAACTGGCTAAAATTTAATTTGCTGTTTTTAAAAAAAAAAAAAAAAAACAGTATATTAAATTTAAAAAGAAAAACAGCATTATAAACAGTAAATTAAAAAAAAACAGCATATTAATTAAAAACACCCAGCATATTAAAATTAAAAAAAAGTGAAGCTGTTTTAAAAAACCCGGCTTCCTTTTTATTTTATTAAATATCTATATTCAAAAAACTAAAAATACCCAGCATCAAAATAATTAAAAATGGTATTAAAACTGATTTTAAATATTATTTTTAAAGAGCAATTCATATGATGGACACTTCTTTAATATGAATCCTTCATAATGTATGCGATATCCTGTCAAATATCATGTATTGGCCTAAAATATTTGCAATTTGAAAATCCCATTCCTACCTGTATGTTTTGTCATGATTTTCGTGGCGGTGGAGGTGGTGGTGCAATTGTTGGAGGAGGTCCAATATTGAAAGTTGAAGGCAAAGGCATCACTAAAGATTTATCTTTTAAAGGTATGTTTTTCATATAATTGTAAAGGCTCATCTGGTGGTCTAAAAAGAAAAATAAAACTTTTCTAATAATAACAAAATAAAAATAAAAATTCTGTCAACTTCCAGGTCAAAAATTAGTTATTAAAAATAAATTAAGAAATAAACAAAGAAAATTAAAAACATAAAAAACAAAATTGTAATTTAACAAAGTAATAAATATTTGTTAAATAATAAAGAATTATTAATAAATGTTAAGTATTTTTAATTTGATTAAAGCATTAATAAATAAACAAAAAATAAAATTTCTTATTTTTTATAATTTATCCTCTAAATTTAGTTGATTAATTTCCAGTATTGATTTTCATGACAATTTAATAAAGAGATAAACATTAATATGTAGCCTCAAAAAACAAACCAACAGTTGAGAATAACATTTGACATTTAACTGCATTACAAAATAAAAATCTTCAACAAAAATCTCATCAATATTGATATCTACAAATTAATACAATTAAAGTAAATAAGAAGAAAACCATCAAGCTAAATGTGATATCTATTCTGTTAGAGTAATTTATATTTCAATAAAGTCACATTGACGTTTAATACATTAATTTTGATTGTTTGATTATTATAATAAAAATGATATCAAAGATAACTTCTTTCATAAATGTTAGGATATTGAATAGAGCAAATTATGTTACATGACAAAATTTGAAGTAATAAAAAAATAAATATTGCCATTATATATAGACGTGAATAACTAAGGATTATTAATAACTTCCCATGAATAAATTTTTTAATAAATAAATCTTTTACAATGGTGTTACTTAACACTTACATTATTCAATGAAAAGAAATGACTGTAAATTCTGTTTTAATAAATGATTAAACCTGATTTTAATAAAATCTAGAATTAAACTGTTTTAATCAAACAAATTGCCTTTGTAGGTCCCTTTCTTGTCGTTTTGTTATAATTTTCAGAAAATTTTTTTGTTAAAACAGTTTTAATAATACAATTAATGTTGAAAACAATACAATATAGTCTTATTTATAAGAAATTGAAAACATTAATGAAATGATAACTGCCTCATAATTTACAATTGTAGTTATTATAACTTTGAAAGTTTTATCTTGTATCACATACTATCAGAACAAGTATGTGATACAAGATAAAAGAACTAAACTACTGAATGTAATGATTCTGCTAATTTTTTGGAGCCCATGATTCTCTTATTGTGAATTAAATAAAGTCATTTCTCACTAAAAATATTTTAAAGTTATTCTTAATACTAGATAAAGCTGGCAAAACTCTGAACTTCTGATTACAATTAAATTCATTATAAAGTAACTCGGAAGCATGACACATCAAAACATACATATGAGTTATTTCAAATATAATAATTATTTAAACAAGCATTTGATAATTAATATAAACTTAATCATGAATATTTAATAATATATTACAGTTTAATATCTAAAAATTCTAATTTGATATGAATAATATTTTTTTTTTTAAATCATAGGATGTTAAGTATTAAGAAATAAATAAGATAATACTATTTTCAGAAATATCAAAATTTATTAGATTTAGAAATAGATATTAAAAATTACTATAATTAAAAAACAATCAAAGTGATTTTTCATATTAATTATATAATGATAATTTGATAATTTCATTACAAGTTTTTATTTCTATGTAGTTTCATTGCTTGTAAATGAAATATTGTTTCTTAAAGTGGTATTTTTGCTGGTGCCTATTAAGATCAGGGAATATTAAATCTATATAGATCATATATTTTTTTCAAATTTTTTTTTTTCCCAATTATTGTCATAATCTAAATTATAAAAAAGAATTGATTTAAGATAATTGGAGTAGAAACCAATTTTTAAAGCATATGTGAATAACAATGTAAAACATTTGGTTTCTTAATCCTTTGATGAAAAAAAAAAAAAACTTAAGAATTGAAGAACACAAGTACCTGGTACAATTGCATCAGGACTTATCCTCGGAGGGGACAGGTGGTTTTAAATTCTCACACGAAGCCCTTGTCAGAAGAGGAGGCATGGTTGGCGTTGGTGGACTGAGCGTTATCGGACATGATGTGGCATTAGATAGCACTTTCAGAGGTTCAGTGGCGCCTGCGGCTTCTGCTGTGTACTTAATGTTAGTGTACTCCCTTCCCAACTGAATGCTTTTCTGTATCAAAAAGAAATTATAATAATTTAAATTAAATTCAGTTTCTAGCAGATAATACAATCATACATATCCTGTTATTGCATCATTTATAAATACAGTTTTATAACCCATACGAATAAATGGACAGAAGAATCCAGATTTGAGAAATATTCAAATATATCAAAAAGAGAGAAAAAAAAAGCAGTAGTTATGTTTTTACAATAGTTTTTAATTTCATTCTGGCACTCGGCTCTGGTTAACATACACAGTCCAGTTACATTAATGTGACCACCTGTCAAAAGCCAGAATATACACTCTTGTATATTCTGGCTTTAAGTGAAGTGTGGAATTCCTTATATACACTCCACTGCAATGTGCTGCCACCTGCCTTTTGTGATTGATTATTTCATGTTGACGTCGAAAGTAGGTGATGGTCACATTAATGTGACTGGACTGTGTATATATATGGATTGAACTGTGATATTGGATATCTACAAAAATCATAAATATATAAAAAATAAATTGGTTTTAAATAATAAATAAATTGCCTAGAGAGGAAGCTACAGGTTCTATATACACTTTTTAAAAAAGAATCGAAAACTGATACCTGTTCAGCTTGTATCCTTTGCTGTAATGTGTCTATGTAGTGTTGTACAGCTAAATAAACAAATTTATATTGTGCTTCTGTTTGCACCATTCCAGACCTTTGTGAACGCACCATCAGAATAGAGCGTTGAATGTCAATTTCACAGTCAAGGCCTATGCAAAAAAAAGTTTAAAAAATATTATTATGTGACAAGAAAAGACAATTGAATTCATATAATATTAATCCTACAGACTTACCAACTTTTGGAAATTTGTTTTAGTACAAATTTTGTGGCTTTCACTTGACTTTTAAACAGTATCATATGATAATTTTTCATTTATTTAATCCATGTTGCATTTAAGATATTGAAAAGAATGAAGTAAATTAACTTTCAAAAATGAAGAAATTCAATGCAGAATGTGAAAATCTGAGGAAAACATTTTCTTCGTGAATTTAAAGATCATAGGAAATTCCTTACACCTTGCAGAAAGTCTATAAATATTGGCAGGGAGATGTTCTTATGCAAACCTTTATCATACAATTACATGCATGAGGAAATAGCAATTAAGAGAAATATATCTTAATTTTCAATATTGTGTACAGGTTTACAATAGTGTGATTATTATGTTCAAACAAAAAAAGTTTCATACTAAAAGATTTACTGAAAAATCTAGGAAATGTTTCATGAAACTATTTAAAAACTAGCTAGATACATTGAAAAATTTCTGTAATATTACTTTTTTACAAAGAAAAAAAATTTTTAATTTTAAAATTACAAAATTTAAAAAAAAAAAAAAAAAAAGCAAATACCTTGTCTTTTGATTAAATCAACAATCATATCAATAACAATAAATGTTCCAGTTCTTCCAATGCCAGCACTGGAAAAAAAAAATCGAAAATTAATACATTTTAATTATACAATTCAAAATTGTTTAATAAAATGATGAATATTTAGTTTTAAAATGGTAAATAAATAAAAATATATAATTTAAATTATTTGTAATTAATTTTAATTTATTATTTTGTTCACTTTCATAATACTTAATTTTGTTAATATAGTTGATTAATAAAAACCACACATTCTATAGTATAAAAATCAGTAATAACAATTTATAACTGCAAAAGATTTAGGTGAAATTAGAAATCGGAAAAAAGAATGTTGAGCTTACCACCGGTTTACAAGACTGGAATATTGGCATGAATGTAAACAAATAAAAAAAAAAAAATGTATGAGTAAATGTTTCAGCTTATTTGTACAATAAGTCTTAAATTTATAATTGTAAAAATTTAGGGTAATTAGAAATCGGAAAAAAAGAATGTTGAGCTTACCGCCCGTTTACCAGACTGGAATATTGGCATGAATGTAAATAAATAAAAAAAAAAAAAAAAAAAATTATAAATAGATGTTTCAACTTTTTATAATAACTTTTCAAGGTATATTTAAGTTGTTTATTATTCAGAAAATACTAAATAACATAAAAATACCTTTCAGTGATCATAAATTTATTTTATTAATATTATTGTTACTCAAAATCAGATTAATAAAGTGTATAAAGTGGTTTGCGTGTAAGAGTTTTATATGGGAATAAATAAAGTCAAAGGAAATGCTAAGGCTCTTTTTTTTTTTTTTTTAATGTGAAAATTCAGATGTATTTCATATGTTTTTTGTTTCAGTATGAGTGACTCATTACTTTGCTGTTCTTTTATAATGCTAATAAAGTGTAATGTAAAAAAATTAACAATTAAAACTCTATATTGTAAAGATGTTTTAAAATTATAACTGCTTAAATTTCCATAGGAGGAAAAAAAAAAACATACAGAAATTAATGCTCGGCTTGTTAAGAGTTTTTTCTCAGTAGGCTCTGCATACTGTGTCAAATCATTAAGGGAAGTGCAAAAACTTGAGACTTCTGGTGCAGTAATTTTCTAGAATGTCAATGGGTTGATGCAATCACTTTAAGCTCAGAACAGCAAAACCAACTATGTCATGTACAGGTAGCTGAATGGGATTGTAATAAAATGCCTAGTAGTTTTTAAATGTTTTCATGTTCAATTTTTCATACAACAGACTAAATTTCTAATAAAATGAAAATTTTACATAAAACTATATTTACCTGCAATGAACAATGATGGGTCCTGACCCTGGCACTGATTCTTGGCGATGATTTACATCATGTAGAAAATTCAAAACACACCCAGGATCAGATGGGACACCATGATCAGGCCAAGCAGTAAAATGATAATGATAAATTGTGCGTGACTCTGTCTGTAATATTTACATAATGTTTATAATGTTGATCTTTGTTACTTGTTCTTTGATAAATATTAATTTGAATAAAAATATTAACATCAGTAATTTTTAATTCATTAAAATCATTAGAACTAAGAAAATATATATTAAATTTTTTTTTCAAGATAAATACAAGCTTTTTTTCTTTAATATAAATCATCTCAAAATTTTACGTTACAGTATATCAGAATAATTCTGGTGTTAAAAAAGCATATTAATGCCAATATTGTCAGTGTACTAATGTGATAATATATTTTTACATATAGGATGACAAGTTATTTTTTAATCAACAGGATGATGATTCATTCAAACAACTTCTATGGTTTTATTTATAACATTAATGCAGTGCTAGTCACTTGGCGAACATGTCATTGCCAGCAATGACATGTTGAATGACAATGAAAGGATTCAAAGTGACAAATTTAAAATACATCAAGATCAAGGTGGAATCAAGCCAACATATGTCAAAAATTTTCATGTCAAATGCAATATTATATTTTATCAATTGACTATAACTGTGCCTGTGTTTTGTGTGCATGTATAGAAAGTTGATGAAAAAAGATGGTTTTTATATTATATGGATGCATTATTTTCATTCTACTACAATTACATTTTAAAGACTCTAAACAATTGTTAAAAGTCAATCAATTTTAGTAAATCAAAAAAATATGCAGTAAATTTATTTATATAGTAGAACCTCTGCAAGTCAAACTTCAAGGAGACGCCAAATAATTTGAGTTATAGAGATTTCGACTTATGATGATTTTGTAAGGAAATGTTCGACTTGTAGAGGTATAGATTCTTCCTAACTTATTTTGAGTTAGAGGGGTAAAATAAATAAAAACTCATGTTACAGAGGTAATAAACATGTTTATTTGCAACTTAAAAGTTGTATTATGTACTACAATAAAAAATCAAAATAATTCTGAAACAATCTTAAAATTAAAAATATTATGTATTAAAAAAATCAGTTATTATTATTTTTTTTGCTTTAAACAATTTGATCATTCTCTATCTATAGCATTATCTAATCTATAAAGAGCAGAAAATTCTTTTTTTCTTCCAAGTTGCTATTTCATAGAATTGGTTATTCTATTTACTATATACTCATACATTGCTTTCTAAGAAAGGAACAAAAAAAAAATTTCGAGTTGTGGAGGCTTTTCGACTTATTGAGGTTCGACTTATAGAGGGGTTCTACTGTATGATAGATTTTGCTGAATGGTTTTAAGAAACAAAATTTTTAAAATGTTTAAAAAAAATTTTGTGGCAACTATTGAATTTACTTTTAATAAATCAATTTTCTTTCAACATTGCTACATCATACTCTGCAAATTATAAAACATGTCCAGTAACAATGTTTGTTTTTGATTGAAAAAGATTTGCAAGAAAATTCCTAAAAAATTGGATTAAAGAACATTTACAAAAAGATATTGATAATATTTCTAGACATATGTATGGTGCTTTTTAATTAATTATAATTTTTCATTTATTGTATATTTTAATTAAATATTTTATTTTGTTCGTTACAATTTACCTGGAAGCAATTCTTTCATTATGTAAAGCTATTTGACATCACACCCATCAAAATATAAATTAAAATGATTGTAGCCATGTTTTTGAGGAGCTACTAGTGGATAGTTGTTCCTAGTTTTCTGTTTGCTGTCCCTTTAAATATATATTATATATATATATATATATAAAGTTTTATTCTGTCTTGGTAAGCTGGTTATTATGCAAATACTGTGTTATTTGTTGAATAAATTCTTACTTCAAATTTCCACTACACTTCACATGCTTGTTAGCATATCAACACCAATAATTTATTATGCTGCGAGATAGATTATCAACATAACCAGTAGTAGATTTTAAATGCTTTTATATTCACAAACCTGATTTCATCAAAAAAATTATTGAGAGGTAGATCCTATTACTTTGGCCAATTAACATCATAGTAATGACTTACACATGTTATAAGTTTCTGTTAAATTGGTAGTGTAAAATTTATGAACTCTCTTTGTGAGTTCTGCAGAATTACAACATACCTCTGAAATATTTCTCTAATTATTGATTATATTACTTTGAGAAATTATTATTTGCTAGGTTACAAAAATCAAGTAAAAAGAAATTAATAAGCAGTATTATTATTAATTATTGTTGCAGTTTTATATAAGGAAATCTGTTTTAAATTAAAATCTTCAATTGGAATTCATATTAAAATAATTTTCTTACTGAACAGTTAAGAAAAGGTGAATAAAGAGGATTTTTTAAAAATTATTTTGTAAATATATATTTCTTAAAAAAAGAAAATACTTTTTATTGAAAATACTATATATATATATATATATATATATATATATATATATATATATTGTTTTTATAAAACTTATTTTTAGATAATAATGCTGAAGAAACAAGGAAACATTAATTTTGAAAACAAACAATTTATGAAAAAAAAATCTCAAATGAAAGAGCTTTGAGCTTTTACAAACATTCAATGTTGGAAATGAATTCAAAACAAAAGTAAAGTTTTGGGACAATCTGAAAGAAACTGATTAAAGAATGATTTCATATTAATTTTTATATTAATATGTTTCAAAATGGCTTTTAACAAATTTTCATACATTAATTCTTATATCTTCATATCTTTTATGTCAACATTATTCAAATTCAATATTAACAACTAAATACAGAATTTTATTACATATTTCACAAACTATTACATCGGAAATACAAAATCAAGACAGATGATTACACACATAAAAACACATTAATAAATGTAAAAATTAGAAAAGTATTAATTGAACTTACACAGTTTTCTTTTGTCAAAGTAAATTCCCTCAATATGTAATCAGTAGTTGAAGATTCGCTTAAATTTTTCAGAACAAATTTCCCAACTTCCTTAACTTGGTTTATCTCAGGCCAATAACGAAAACATTTATTCTGTAATAAATGGTAAAAAGCAACTGATAAATAAATTTACAGATCAATAAAGAATTTTATATATAATGGAATTGCTAATGCACTCAATGCTGTAAAAATTAGCACATGAAGGAATTGTCAGAATCTATTGAAATAACACTATTTTTACATTGTTAATTAGAATCAATTTCACTATTAAATAGAACAATGATACACATATCACCACTTCATTAAATTTGTATAAAATAGCTCATGAATGCCTTTTATAGAAAGGATATCATGAAAATTACTTGAATTATATAAATAGTTCCATGTTAGCAATTAATTATCCTTCTTATAGCTATTTTTAATAGTTACTTAATGTTTAAACAATTTATTGATTCTATTTATTGTGAAAAATTATATTTATATGTGTATATATTATGAAAAATTGTATGTTATATATTTATTATATTATATATTGTGAAAAATTGTGAAAAATTACAATAAAGAAATATGCGAAATGTATACAAAGCAGACAGATATAAAAGAATGGATAAGTAAAGAACCTTTAGTAAGCAATTCTTTAAAAAAAAGATAATTTTCACCATCTTACATTATTTGGAGAACTCTATGAAACACTATCACATCTATAATTGGAAATCCCATAATTTCCTACCCAAAATCTGGATTACATGCAAAAAAAAAAATGTTCTGTCATTATCAGGTAGCAGATTATAGGTTGCTGCATTTAATCTGTGGAGATTTAATTTTCTTCGTGGATATTTCATAAAATTCTACAAAACCACCACCAAAAAATGCTTTTTATCAACAAAACTATGTAGGAGAGAAAAAAATTAGAATTTAAAGAAAACATTGATAAATTTAATTAAACATAACAATTGTAGATGATCAAAGCGAAACAGACTTGTTAAAAATTAGGTTAAATTGGCATTCATTTTACATTGATGTATGCTAGTGGACCTGGAATGAAGCTAGAGATATGAATTTAAAACATATTACAGAAGACAAAATTAATAAATAACTGTGATACTAATAAAAATTTTATTTTTTCCAACAAATATTAAGATTGCTAACTGACGGAATAATATAGTCTTTTTTTTTATTTTTCACCATAGATTTTAAATGCATAGTTTTCTTTTTTTTCTCCCTGTCTTAAATGTATAGCCTTTTTTTTTTTTTTTTTTTTTTTTTTTTTTTTTACGCCATTAAAAATGCTCTTTAAACTTAAAAAATATTTTATTAGTTTTATGGCATAAGTATCAAAACAAAACTTGATTAGTATGTGGTACGTTAAAGGACATGCACAAATTGCCTGTGGATTATAAGAGATCTATTTTTTCAGGCCAAACGTTACACCCACAGTACTCTGGATTGTAGGCAGAAAAATTATAATAGTCACTCTTTTTTCGTACAATGAGCTTTAAATTAACATTTATGCCCACATCCCAGCAGTAACTGAAAAACGTTCTTTTTAATATTGTACAAAATTTTACACTTTTATTTCTACAATCCTGCTAGCAAATGATTTGTGCATTTCTTAGTGCATTCATCATTTATAATAATTTAATAATATGCTTTTCTTTTGCTTAAGACAGAGGTGGCTAACCCTCGGTCCACCTTGAATATTTTTCTGGTCAGTGAGATTTATCATACTTTTATAAAATATATTTATTTTATAATAACCAAAGTAGTGAAAACTGATGTATTAAAAAAATGCATTAGGTGTCCATATATTCAAAAATCAACTGTAGAAATTATGAGAAAATTAATTTTGATTTTAAACTATTCTTGTGAATATAGGACAGATACCGACTGTTTTATTTACGAGTTTACAGTTATGAGTTATTCTGTGATTAAATTATATTCTGCTCCCGATGCACGAGCATCTTGGATATGTAATATAACAGGTTTTATTTTTCACTTTAAAAGTGACCTCAGTGATGCAGTAATCCTCCTTAGATAAGCACAGTGGATTGTTGACCAGACTCTTAGTTCAAAGTTGTTAGCGCTTTTGGTTCAACTTATAACCTGCAAATCGTTTTTTTTTTTTTTTTTCCCTGAAAATGAAATTAACCAAACACAAAACAAAGCTCAAACATAATGGAATCTAACAAGCAACACCCTTTACGATGTGCAAATACTCAAACTGAAATCGATTTGAAAAAGCTAAGTGAAAGAGTGGAGAAACAAACATGGCACTAGTAAAATAAATATTTTTAATGGTTTCATTTCATTTTTATCTTGTTTATTATTCATATATATTTCATTTTTAGTGTTATATATTTCTTTACAATATGCATTTAGTTATACTAATGCATATTGACTTCAAACAAAATTGTCTACAGTTAGTCTAAATTTAATATGGGGATATATAATTTTATATGTGGCCCGAGGAATTATGATGCATTTCCAAGTGGTCTGCAAGATCATTTGGGTTCACCACACCTGGCTTAAGAGTTCAAACATAAAGAAAAGTCCAAATTTAGCACATATTAGGACACTACTTAGTGATTTAATTTTGACATCACAATGAGTAATTTCAACTAATTAACTACAAAAATACTTCTTTCATTTATAAGTGAGAGTTCATTAAAATAAAAAACTGTCAAATTTTAAATCATAGCTTGAAATTAATAGAATTTATTTTTTGAAAGGGCAGAAAAACATATGTGGGTATTCTCATAAAAGTACTTTAATTTTAAATCCAAAAATGAGAGTACTTACTTGTGAAAATATCCCTTTTATTAAATCATCCTAAGAAGGAAGAAAATTTATTTAAAAGTTACAAATGCATAGAAGTAACTTATAAACCTCAAAAATCTGCAGTCTAATGTATATTATAACTGAGAATACTTTTCGAAAAGGAAAACAGAAATAAAATAATAAGGAAAAATGCAATTGAAAAATTAATCAATTGTTGATTGAAAATGCTTTTTTCATACAAATTTTTAAAAAATAATGTAAACCCTGTAAAAAAATACCTATTTATAGATTTAAAAAATATAAACAAAACAATACAACTGAATACTAAGCAGGAACTACTCATTTTATGGTTTTAAAATAATGAATAGAAAATAGACATAGCGATTTAAAACCAGAATATTTCAAAATTGCCATTTTTTATCTCTTAAAAAATCAGAAATGTTTTTTTTGCTTGATTAAGAAACTATTTAAAAATTGGAAATTGTCTACTATATATAAATGTTATTCCTCATAAAAATTAAAGAAGACTGGTGACAAGATTATTTAATTGATTATACATACTTTGCCTCTCTCCATTTCTTTAGTTGTCATTACTATTACTCGTGTATTCTCTTGCCAAGCCATCCACCAAAAATCTGCAACAGTATTGTGTAAACAACCTTGAGTGGCAATATAATACTTCTTTGGTCCATCGCCCACTGTATCTTCATCAGGCTAAATACAGAAAAAATGAGTACTCCTTTTGACATGAAATGGAAGTGTCACAGAAATAATAATACCGGCTTTGGTTTTTCAGAAAATTTTTAACACTGTTATAAGAGCCACCGATTTTCTTTTATACTTCTTTTCCTCCAATCGAACATTCTCGAATTGATTCCAGCAAACTCAATACAATAAATTTTATGACAAAATTACACCTCTTATTAAAGTGGGCTACCTCAAAGATGTCCAAACTTTTGCTGATTGCATACCTCAAAGGCAAAAATAATTAAATATGGTTTCTCATATAATATCTATCTCTCTGTATATACGTGCATGTGTAGCTAAAAATCAAATAATTTATTAAACACACATACATTGAAATTAAATTACAAATTTATATTTTTACTTAAAGTTAATGAGAGTAATGTGATTATATTTCTTTAGTAATTTCGGAAAAATTTTACTTGATGGCCAAGTTAATGCAATTTGACAATCTTATTCTAACTCTACTTTACAGTCTTGGAAAAATTCCAAATATGACTTTGCATATCATTTTGGGGTATGCATACTGTAGACCACTGACTTGTCTAACTAAATACATAGTAAGATGGCCCAAATTCTAAATTAAGAGTTTATTTTTATCACTTTTTCTTCTTGTTGTTCTAATGCAGCTGGCAATACACAGACAGTTAATTTTAAGAGTCCTAAGCAAGAATTACCACCACTGTTACTCATTTGGCACTACACAGCGGGCACATGTAGCTTAAAGATAAGCTATGGAAGCGAGGTAACACTATCCCCACAATGCTCCACGATCATATTAGGCCAGGACCTATAGTTTAATGTGGATTCCAAACCTCTACAAACATCCATAACACTGGCGAGACTCGCACCCTGTGATATCGAGCACCAGAGTGTGGCCATCAGGCCTTACTTTCTCTCAGGGGGGCAATTAGAGAAATATTTGTTGCATCAATTTCATTGAACCACAAACAAATTTAATTTCTGAAATGGAGACACATTCTTTAGATCTAAGTTATTAAAAAATTTCGTTTCAAAATCACTTTTTTTTTATAACAAAACTATTGAAGCAATAGAGTAATAATAATAACAAATACATCATATGTTTTCATAATAAGTCAAAACATTGAAAATTGCTGATCGAAAGGTTTTAACAAACAACACAATGTCAAAAACAAATTCTAAAAATGTTTACATCATTAATTGCATATTTAATATTGTATGACTACCAGAGCATTTACTACTTGTTTTTCAGTTTTATAAATTAACGAAAAGAGATTTACTTTAAATCACATCTAATAAAAATGATTGAAAATGTTTTCCATTTTCATTGAAATTCTGGTGAAAAACATGATGTCATATTTCCACATTTTGTAACATTATAACTCAGAAAAATTTAAAAAAGCAATATAGTTACATTAAGCATACATAAATTCTACAAAAAAATAACTAATGTCAGAATAAAAATTTTTAAAAATCAGAGCTAGAATTAATAGATTGTATAACAAAATTTATTTACCTAAAAGAAAAAAAAGAAAAACATTTTAAAGTACATATTTAAAATTAATTATAAATGAAGTACTTTTATGAGAATGCACTTACTGTTATATGATTGGCATTGATATAATCTGAACCAGGAACGTTTGGATCTACATCTTTTAATATTACACGTGTATGATCAACTAAAATGAATAAAATTGAATTTATGAATGAAATGAATAAAAAAATATTTTTTTTTTTTAAATTTGATAAAACCAATGTGGATTTATTTCTAAATGTTCACTATTAAAATTATATGAAAATGTTATAATTAAAAAAAAAACAGATCTTGATATATCATGCTTTGGATATTTCCCATGAGTTTTGGATAAAAGGTCACATAATCTTTAAGAAGTTACCCATCATATTGCGCTTTTTTTCTTGTCTTTTCATTGCGTGAAGAGCTACTGTATATTAAAACATTTAAATAAAAACACTAAAAAAATACAAATAACAAAAAATAAGAATGAAATAAAAGACTTAAGCAAATTTCATTATTAATAATTGTCAACAATTAAATATTAAAATAACCTTATTTCATAATACAACCATACTAAAAGAATTTGCTTGCTTTACAATTTATTTATTCTTTTTATTTCATTTTAAAATCATGAGACTTTAAAAGATTACATTCTTTAAAAAAAAAAAAATAATAAATAACATAAATGATTCAATATACGCATTATACTATTTTAATTAAAAGAAGAGAAAATCATGAAAAATGAATGACTTACAGGGCAGAATGTTTTTATATCTATTTTTTTGATCGATTTTCTGGTAGTGTCCCAACATTTCTACTGTACAAGTGTTTGCATTCTTGCTGTTGGAGGTACTATAAAATAAAATGAAAAAATTTTAAATTAAACAGAAAGCAAAATATTTAGAGATTTATCTTCACCAAAAAAAAAATTAATGTATAATATACAACCAATATATCATAATAAATTTTTAAAATTTTTTTTTAATATATCAGAAAAGATTATATAATAACACTAGGCACAATTACTTGTAAATTAATAATAGGTGCAAAAAGCCAACTTCAAATAAAATATCTTGGTGGTATCACAAATAATTTTACATAGTTCTATATACATATATTAAACTTTTCCAATAAACTTTATCCTAAGTAAAACCCCATGATAGATAACAAAGAAAAATGTAATGGCAACAATATATTTATTGTATAAATTATTGAATATTATTTGCCAAACGAATGACATAAAAAATTTCTTTCACAGAAGCTAATGTAGTTATTATTTTTAAATCAATGGAATTTTTATTTCCACTAAGTTGTTAAAAGTAATAAACCAAAAACAGCTTTTTTTCCTAATTTCCCTAAAAATATTAGTTTTCCCATAACTGTGACCAAAGATAATCCAAAATTTTAGTTATTTTTTGTAGAAACTAAAGGGGATTTCCTATAATACTTGGCATCCTGTATATCAATCAAATTTTTAGATAGTTTTCATAATTGTCAGTAGAAGGTGAAGAAAGGGAGATTTGTTGATCAAATTGACTACCAGTAATTGTACGACAGTAGCAGCAATTCATAACCTTATAAAAAATGAAGCAATTTTCCTTAAAAGGTTTTAAGAATTTTTTTTTAAATACAACTGATTTTGCAATAATTAAAGATTTTCGTGACATAAAATATGTGTGTTAAAGTTATTTATTACAAATTAAAATAAATACAAAGAAAAAATATTATTTTTTAAATATATATAATGTTGTACAGCATTGTTTTGAAATAAAAATAAGAATTATAAGTATACAAACTTCATTATGAAAACTTCTAAGTAAAAAAAGCTAATGCATACCAATGTTAAACTTATTAAACTCTATCCTCCTAAACCTTACAAAACTATTAGCTCTCTTTTTATGTAAATATAAAGGAAAATGTAATACTTATAATATATTTATTTATGTACATTAATGAATGATGTTTTTTTTTTTTTTTTCAATTTTTTAGAAAATTTTTAAAAATGTATTAAAATTTTCTGGTTTTTTGCAAAAGCTAGAATTTTTTTTCTTATTGAAATCAAATTTCTTAATTACATAAGTTGGGAAATAATAGACAAAAATTGCCCCTTTTTTTTTTTTTTTTTTAACTCATGTAAAAGTATTAGTAGATTTTCCAAAATCTATGTTTGATTAAAAAAAAAAAAAAAAAAAAAACTATTTTTTATTAGAAAGTATGGAAAATCTGTAGTAGTTGACATCTCATATTAAAATAAGTCAACAGTTTTCAAATTGCCTTTGTCTGTAATATCAATGTGGGTGTTTTTGTTTTCCGTTTTACACACACCAAAGTGTTTTAACACAAGAACATGTCATGATTGTCAAACAAATATGGGTAAAATGTCAAAAAAAGTGAAAAATTTTCTTTTACATTGAGCAAATATTTGAGTTAGGTGACATACCGAATGGTGCAGCATTTTCTTGATGTAAATCAGAGGTACAATATCCAAGTAAAATGGAAAAAAAAAAATACAATTAAAATATTATATTCATTAAAGCACTTAATTCAACAAATACATTAAGTTTTTTAAAAATTTACCTTTAAAATTATATATAAGTTGTACATAAAAATATTTTCTGAAATAGTATACATTTTACCACATTTTTTAACGATTTAGCATTAGCACTAAGGGTGATAATGGGTATTTCTAATATTTTCTGAACTACAAGTCAAATTTTCAGGAACTGTGCATGAGAAACAAATTAAACCTCTCCTCCCTTTATATACACACACCTTCCCAGGAAATTGCAACATAAAAATTGAAAGACAGTATCATATAGTCTGCTAAATATACTGTATTTTACCATTATCACAGAAAATACATGAACATTTAACAGAGATGTCAACCTTAAATAATACTAGTAAGTTGATAATTTATGCTGCAATTTATAATATCAAGTAATATGAAAGTAAAAAAAAAAAAAAAAATATTCAGGAGGCTTCTTTTAAAACAGAGTTAATTTTGATTGTTTAAGATATCAATACATGGTTAAAGTTATTTATCATAAATCAGAATTAATGTAGAAAAAAAAAACTGACATAATGTTGCACAGTATGTTGAAGCTAAAATATAAGCATTGTAAGTGCAAAAAAAAAATTGCAAAATTTATTACAAAAAAATACTTAATACATATCAATAATAAACTTTTCCATTAAACTTATAACTTTCTTTAAGTTAAGACTTCATAAATTAATATTTTTTATGGTAACAAAACAAAAAGTAATAACTATACTGTATTTGAGCACAATAATATTGAAAATGAATATTACATGTTTAATTATTAAAAAAATTGCATAAGTTTTATATTTTTCGTAAAAACTAGTGCTGTTTTTTCTCAAACTCTATGGAAGTTTTGACACTTAAGTTAGGAAAGTAATAGAGAAGAAAATTATGTTTTTCAAATTTCCATATAAAGTAGTTTTTTCTCCAAAATCCAAACCAGTTAATCCAAAATTTTTGTTATTTTCATAGAAACTATGCATAGTAATTGGCATCTCTGTAGGAGTGAATTTAAAAACTGTATAAAAAATTAAATATAAATAAAATTATGTGAATAAATGTTTATTCTTTTTATTTAATAAATTGTTTAAAATACAATTTTTTGTGCGTAATAAATTAAAATACATGCATATTTTAACTTTAGATATATCAATTATTAATATTTAAATTTAACAGTTTCTTTGAATTAGTTATATTTAAAAAAGATCATTGCTAATGCAAAAATTAATCATGATTAATTCTAAAGATAAAAAAACTCAAAAGATGTTAAATTTAAAATATTTAATAATTAGTTTATGAAATATTTTTATGTTACATTTTTTAATAAAAAGTTCTATCGCACAGAAAAACATAAAATGTATAATAAAAAATAATGTTGATTTAATTTTTAAAATTAAAAAATGAAATCCACACAAGAATTTTCAATTTATCATGTGTGAACAAACTTTGCTGGGTGAATACATATGGGAATGAACCAATGTTTAATAGCCCAAGAAATTATTCTAGCAATTAGTCAGAATACAAAAACTAAGAAATTCAATAGCCATGGGAATGTACCAATGTTCAATAATTGTAAAATTGATTAAGAATACTACAAAATTTGACAAAGAAGTGATGGTTAAATTAGCTTTCATAGCAACTGATCCTTAGACACTATTTTGATGGAATTAAAACAATAATCTGTCTATATTTTGAAAGCCAGAAAATTCAGAATGAACTTACAACACTTTATATGGGTCAATTGTTACATTTAGCAACATATATTATGCATCAGTTTTAAACACACACGAATAAAAATCAAATAAAAATCAGCATTCATTTTAAATAAGAATTTTGAAATCAAAGTTTTTGATGTTGCACAAGATGATTAATCTGCTAAATAATAACTTATACTATTTATCTTTTAATCACACTTTTAGGGAGACAACCCTAACTCTAAACAACAAGACAACACCGTGTTCACATATGATACAAGTGGATGTGTAAATAAAATTATCTCATGTAATATAATAATAAATAATTGTAAACTGAATAAGTAGAAATACAGATACATCGATACTGTACACACAACATCACAAATGCGACTAAAAAAAAATCTGAAATGTACTAATACACCATTTTCATTGTATATGATCATTTTAAAAAAGGAAAATAATAGTTGAAATTAAGGTTTCATTTCTGAAAATATTAAAAAGTTTATTATAACAACATTGAATTATTAAGAAAAAAAAAAAAATCACTTAACACTAATCATTCAAGATAATTTTACGAAACTTTTCTTTAATTTTATGATAAAAGGGAAATTTGAAAAAAAGTTTTTTAAAATATTTAAAAACATCTGAAGAACAATAACAATATTAAAAACATATATTACTACCCTAGTTTACCTCAAATTCTTCCCAGAAACCTGCTTTCCCACTACTTTGAGTGTTTTCTTTTGCTAACTGTTGAACTCTGCATTCAATAGTTGAAGCTGTGTGATGCGAGTGGCATTAAATGGTATTTTCAAATGAACAACAGTTCCAGTTGTTTCAACCATCGGATTCTTTTTTATAATGTTCAACTAAATCCGTTATCAAAGTTATCACCCGCCTCCAACATCATACTTGCCATCCTGGAAAAGTTCTAGAAATACTTTCTATAAAGTAAATGAGTTATGATGAAGTATTAATGATTTTTAAATTATATATGAATTATAGACATCTGATGTGTGCAATGTTTCAGCTTTTTAAAGAAAAATTATGTTCGAAGTTGCTGCACATAAAATACCTTGCTTATAGAGCACACACATGAGCATTTGAAATTGTGTTAAAAAAATGATTTGCTACATTAAACAATGCAAATCAATTGTCACACGTAAAAGATTTGAACTAAATAACTAGTATTCTAACATATCATATACCAATCTGATGGATGGCTTCGCCTGTAGCGCCAATAAAGTCTTTTTGATATCATATACCAATAACCATTGGCATGAATTGAAAGTAATAAACAAATTAACAAAGAATATTTGTTTTCTTTAGTCTTTTATTCTTTAATCAAATTTAGACTCAATTTCCTTATTTTGAAATTATTCAGTATATTTTTACTTATAATTCTTTTGAAGTACACATTTTTTATAGTTTGACTTAAGAAAATATTAAAAATAATTCTCAATAAGCTTATTTATAATTTATATTTTAAATATATTTTGAACAAAAACTAATGAATCATGTGTTTTAATAAAAGTGTTGGAATAATTTTTTAAATCAGGCTAGACATAAAATTACTTGAATTTATATTGTAAAATAATAATTTGAAATGTTTTAATTGAAATGAGTAGAAAAAAATTATTCAATTTTTTTTTTTTCTTATTGATGGTCAAGTACCTGATAACGTATCATCACGTGTGTAACTTTATCGTCAGTTCTCACAGACAATACAAAATCCCCAGGCTTGCTTTGACTTTCGCGAACCAAAAAACTTCCATTCTTTCCTTTGTCCATTAATATCCTTTTCAGCTTTTTTCCAGATAATGGGCCATGAAAAACCACCTAAAAATAATTATCATTACAAGACAAACATTAATTTGGTTCATAAACAATATTTTAATTTTATTATAGCAATATAACGAAATTCATAAATTATGTTCATTTGATACATATTAAAAGAGAGAAAACTCAGTTTCATTATTGCTATAATTAAAAAAAACATTGTTAGAATTTCATGTATATATTTCTATACGTAAATAATTGTGTGTATGCATTTGTTCTTGCAAAAATTATAACACTAATATAGTGTCTAATTTTTTAATCAGAATTCTTCTTTTTTATTTGTTATACTGCCAGAATATTATGATTACATTATAATTAGTTCTTTAATTAAATAAAAACTGTAATATTAATGTATTATAATAATGCATTACATTGTTATAACAAATCATTATATTATATTAGTTTAAAAAATGGATGTTTTGTAAAAATTTATTTTTTATAACAATATCATATAATAATTTAATTTTACAACAATGTCAGAGCTTAATTACTTGATAAAAAAATCAATACATGCTTTTATATGTCCATTTTTAAATTCAAATGTTCTGAAATAGAATGATTTAAAAAAAATTATTGAAAGAATGACTTGAATTATTAAATAATTGAAATGGGATCATAAAATGATGATGGATGACTTATTTAAAAAGTTTTACTTCCAAGAATGACAAAATAACAAATAAATATAAGGAGAAAAGAGTTTTTTTTTCTTTTTTCATTAAAAATATAAAAAACTCCATCTTTTTTTAGTTTTTTTATTCAATTTTAATTTTTAAATTTAATATATTATATTTGCACAAAAATTAGGAAACACCTACTTAAATCTGCTATTTATAATATATCTAATTAATACAATTTTAAATACAATTAAAAATACCCAGAATATTTTATTTCCAGCAATATTTTTGTAATATATTAATGACATTATCTCTTTTATATAAACAAGAATTATTATTATCATGATTTTTACCAATTTATTTCATTGATTTAAAAAAGAGTTTTTTCTATTTTAAAAGAAGTTCAGAAAATAGTCTTAATTGTGAGTAATGTTTTATATCTTGAATTCGTTTGTATTGAACTTTGAAATTTATGCTCAATGTTGTTGCTTTATCTGAATTTATCCAAATGCTGTTAAAATACTAGATAAAAGAATTGAACAAACGTGAAAATTAAGCATTTATACTCAATACATAATGTTTCATTTTCTATGTTTATATGCTTATATATGGGTTTTATATGCTTATATATTTAAAGATAGAAAGACATATATATAAACCATATAAAATAAAAATGATTTATTCCTTATAAAAACTTTATAATTTATTAAATAATTCCATAGTAAGAAGATAAAATATTTAGAGACAATTAAAAATGTTTTTAATATTAGGTTTTTAGTATAATACCAACTACTTAAATTCATGGGCATCATTAATTTTGAATTTATAAATTCATTTTAACGTAATATAATAAATAACAAAACTGTGTAATTTTCCAATACTATAGCTTATTTTCATTAATTTTTTTCATGATAATTTTTGCTGACAACATAAAATGTATACAACTTTGTTCATCATATAATATGTTTAATTATTGAAAATTGCATAATATTAAATGGAAAAATCCTAAATTAAATTTTCATATTATATATTTTTTTTTGTTACTTTTCCAATAGTGGAGTGTCAAGCAAAAAATGTATAAATACGACAAAGCTTTTAACTTTATGGACAATTGTGCCAAAAATTATAACAAATGATAATCAGATTGCCAATGATTTGGTGTCATTTTTTATATTTAATTCAGAAAAGTATCATTTTTTCTTTAATACACTGAATATAAAAAAAAAAAAAATGCCCTTCCAAAATATTAAACAGGTTTTCAGTTACAATTTTTACAATGTTATTATAAATAAAAATTTAACAAACAACTTAAAGAATTTCATGAAGAACAAAAAATAGATGCAAAAATATGTTCACTTTAATATATTTCACATTGTCAGACATTATTAAGTACAAACTTAAGTAAATGTTTAAAAACAAATGAACAAATAATAATAAAAAAATTATATACAAATAATGAATAAAGAGATAAATTTAATTATAGAAAATTGTTTTTACTTTGAAGTAAATATACTCTCTGTAGTAGGATCAGCTACAGACCAATGGATATTTTAATTCAATAACTTCTCCATTTTTCTTTAATTGCCCTTGATTTTCCATGTAATATTGCACAAGTTCAGCTAATGTAGCAAACTTTTCACCTCCATACAAGTCATAGTAATCACCTGTATTTTGATTTTTATATGAGTAACTTCTCCATTTCTTCTGTAAAAAAAAAAAAAAATCATTAAAAGATTAACTTTTAATTATGAAGAAAAAAACTTTAGTTATTAAAGAAACAGAAACATTAATTCAAGAACTGTTATAATGTTTCACGTCATGTATTTGTAATGTTCTGATAATTTATAGGATAAAGTATTATTATAATAGTAAAACAATTATTTAATTCGCTGTGGTTATTTAGAAAAAATTTACATTCTACTAACTTACAATAATAGTTTATAAATATAAATTCATTTATTATATGCAATGGAAGACAAAGATCTTTTTTTTTATGAAAACATAGTACAATAGAAATAACAAGAATTGAAAACATAAAATATAGAAACCAACTCTATACTCAAAGTTAGCTTAGCATAATTAAAGGCATTTCAGTTAAAAGATGATCAAGCTAATTTTAACTCTTCCACCATAATAACAAAAACAAAATATATGCATTAATTAAAATATTCAATAATGTCTTAAAATATGAATACTTATTACGGAAATCTCCCCATGGAAATAATAGTCTTACAATTCTAATTTTGTAGATTACTAAATTTTTTCAAAAGTTCAAATGATAATACTTTGAATGAAAAAAAATTCTCTTTTTCATAAAGAATGCTTATCTTAAGGTAAGTCTGAACATAAAAATTGCACCCCCTGGTAACAGCTTTAATATCTGCATTCCAAATGACATTAGCATATAAATTTATTTATGAATAAAAATATCAATTTAAGTAATTGAGTCTTTTTTTATTCATATGGATGATATTCAAATCAAGTTAGGATGAACCTATGAATATATAAATATATTAATATTTTTCCTATCAATAAAAGCTCTGTGATAAATTGGCAGTGTATGATGCCATGCAGTAAGCAGTATTTAATCACAGTCACATAGTCATCTTCTTATGAAAAGAGTCATCTTGGCATGGTTTAAAAATGGAAGACCATATTAATAAGGAAGTACCAATATATTTTAACACAAAATGTACAGAACACATAAGGTTTGAATTTTTAAAACAAATAACCTATAATTTCCTTTTTCATTAAGATCATAACAGCATATTTTCTACTTTTTATGGGGAGATGTCCAAATGGGGGTGTACCAGTTAAAGTTACTATTTATGTATTACACATTTGACCATTTCTCACCAAGTTGACTATGAAAAACATCCCATAAAAAGGAATTTCTCACCATGCTTGGCAAGTGGCAACTTGGTGCTGAGGCACCAAAAGAGATATCTATAATCGGTGCATTCCATTTGGACATCTCCCCCTTTTACTATATAAATGAATATTTTAATGCAATAAAACTTACCTCACTGAAAGTGTAAAATCCCCTGGATTTGATTTACTAGGTCGAGCTAAAAAAAAGCTGCCATCGAGGCCGGTCTGTAAGCATCTTTTCTGCGTCAACACCAGTAATGTTTGGATGGAACCACCTACTGTGACTACATAATAAATTATAAAAATTTAAAATATTTTTACTACACACTAGATATAGTATTAGTATAGTATAGACAGATAGTATTAATACAGTATAGATAGATAGTATTAGTATTTATACTGTTTCAACATTAGAACATCAAAATGCATATTTCTTTGACTATTAGAATATACACTCATAGATGTATCTGCAACTGAAATCATAAATAGATGTTTTTTAATCAAGGTTAAAGGCACGTTTATGAATTTATCTTTGAAAAATGTCCTCCCTTTCTTCAGATTAAATAGAAAAAAATACTTGAAATTGAAATTAACCAGCAAGCACATGGGCCAAGATAAAAGAAAAACTACTTTGATATTATCTTTTAATCTAATAGACATATTTTTATGCAGATTAATACAATTAAAATAACAATATTTACTAATAACCTAGAATACATATATTGATAGTTTGGGTAGAAGATTATCCAGTGCAAACATTAATGTACTAAATTGAAAGTTTAAAGACACATTGATGTTTAAAGAAATGAAATTTATAAATAGGAATCGATATTTTGTAGAGAAAAAAAAAATACAAGTATGAACACAGAGAGGAGACTCCATAATAAAGGAAAAAATCTTGAGAAAATCTCTCTTAAAATGTTATGGTAAACGATTCTTAGATATATCGTCATCATTGGCACAACAGCCCATTGTGGACCAAGACTACTTACTGGTAGATTTTGAGATGAGAAATGTTTTTATTCTTTTTTTACGGGATAGGGTTGTCAGCTCTATGCCCAACCATCATATGAGAGGGACCTACGGCTTAAAGTGGATTCTGAACCACTACAAACATCCATTGCCCGACGGGACTTGAACCCGAAACCTGTGGTACTGAGCGCTAGCCACTTGGCCATTCAGGCCCTTCTTAGATATATAAAATGTCATAAGTACATAAACATCAACAGCGACTCTAGAAATGGATAAGTAACATAATAATTATTGAAAATAGATATTTAAATTTAACCTTTCAGATATTTAAATTTAACCTTTATTCATTGTTATTATTTAATTTTGTTCATCCATCGCAGAAAACAATTTCACAATAATGAACATCTAGTCAAGAAATTTTTATAGGCAATGTGTAAGCATGTAACACAATGTATAAAAGTTTTACAATATTTCCTTTATATTATATTTTACACCAATTGCAAATATGCAAAATGAGTACAATTACAAGAAGTTTGGAAAACTTTTTAATGAAATTCACTTAATTATTGTATATAAATCCTTAAATTTCTTTAATATAATTTAACTTTTACTTTGTTTTAGAGGTAAAAGTTGTATTAAAATATTTATAAAAACAAACTGGCACTGATATAATAACTTTTTAAAATGTTTTTTTACACTAGCAAAAAGTTTTCTTTATTACTTCATTGTTATTTATTTATTTAGTCTTTTTTTATTTTCAAAAAGTTTCCATTGCTTTAATTTGAATGTAGACATGCTTAATTTTAGAACCATATTGAAATCCATATAAAAAATAAAGTTTAGATTTCTGTAAAAAATTTCTTCGAACATAATTGAATATCTTAAACAAACTAAAAGTTCATAATCAAACTCTATAACCAATGTAATGTATTTTTACTTAAGTGATAGTGAACTATAATTCTATGATAGCAAGACTAATGTTTTTAATGAAATTAGATTTTTTATAGATAAAAAAAAAAAATGTGAGCGTCTAGAACCTGGATATTCTACTGTCGGTTGCCAAATCCCTGTTTGGGTGCAATGAATAGAAAAAATTTTCACGATAAAAAAGAAGTATGCAATCTACAAGCTGATAAACGTTTTGATATTTAGAACAAGATTGAATTTTTTTATAATCACATTGAATGTTAATCCTGGTGTTCTAACGTAGCTAGCAATACAGAGACAGTTAATCTGTATGCCATAAGGAACAATTGCACCGCTGTTACTCATTGAGCATGTGTAGCTTGAAGATTTGCTATGGACGAGAGTCACACTATCCCCACAACGCTCTACGCTCACATTAGATCGGGATCTATGGTTTAAAGTGGATTCCGAACCATTATAACTGCTGGGACTCGAAGTCAAAACCTGAGCATCAGAATGCTAGCTACTCGGCTATCAGGCCCCACTGAATGGCTCTTAACATTAAACTAAAATTATCTGAATAATCAAATCAAGAGATTTTTGAAATTAAATTTGCAGATCACTACAACTCTTCAGCAAGTAGAAAATTCCCCACTTGTTAATTCTATCTAATCATGATATAAGAGTTTCAAAAGGCTTCTTAGTAATTTACAAGTTGCTAAATAATTTAAATGAAATCTCAACCTAAAACACTTCATAAAGAGTAATATTTGGTAAGGACTTTTTTTTATAAAAGTAAATTCAATATATTTGAATCAAATATCCAGCATGTGATGCAACATATGCAAAGAATATTAAGCATAATTAGAAAATGTTGCAATAAAATATGAAAGCTAGAAGTTTACAGATCTATGAACACAAAATCAACAGAAAATATATGTGAACAAACAAATTTAGAGCATTATGTTGTATAAAATAGTACTTTATATCATTATCTTTTTAACACTGTGCATCACTTAACATATTTAAAAAAAAAAAAAAAAAAAAAAGGATAAATCACTGAAAATAATTTCTCTAAAAATGTAAACTATAAAAAAAATATAAAATTTCTTGAAATTATTTAATAAAATATCGCTGAAAAGCAAACACTTTTTTATACATAAAAAGTACGTAAGGAATAAAGAATTTAAATGAATTATATGAAACATAATTTTTATGATTATGTAATATTTCTTAAGATAGCTAATAAATAAAATAAATTAGGGTAAATCAAATTCTTAAAAATGGAGAAATCAGTGGAATGAACTTGTCATAAATATATATGTGTTTTAAGCTGCAGATGTAAAAACGAAACTAATTTAGTAAATTGTGATATTTACACAATTGAATGAAATCAGATACTTTTAAAAAATTAAAATAAAGTTTCGTAATATTCTATACAATACTAAGGAACTACATCTGACTTAGTTATTTCTAATTTATAGATATGAAATCCTTTAATTAACAGGAGACCGGGCTTATGATTTTCACTAATCTGTTTTATGTATAAATCAGCCTACCTTCGAGAACCCATTATAATATACAATCCACATTTAACGTAGGTGAAAAATGACGGAAATTTAATTAATATCGGCCATTATCAGATTATTTTATCGAAAAGCAAATTCACTTTCTTACAAATAGAGATTTAAAAATAAATAATTACATTTTCTAGAAGGACAATCGGTTACAGTTAATTTTAAAATAACTGGAGGAAAAGAAATGATTTCGCTTTCCATTTATAGAATGCATAAACTTATCAATGCTTGCATTTTGTTCAGAATAATGATCAATTGTTCCATAACAAGTTTAGAGTGAATAAAATTATGTTGCACGTTATAGAAATTGTTCCCAAAGTTATGACGATTTGGGGGGTTGGGCGGGGGAGGGGGCGGAAGAATTAGTTTCCTTCCACCGTACTTTCCAAATATGATGTAACCTATTTTTCAAAAACCCTTCAAAAGAAACCCTTGAAAAATGTTTTCTTCATTAGTGATATAATGAGGAGAGACTTTACTAAAATAAATAGTAACTCCACGTAATGAAAATGGAATTTTAACTTTTCAGAATCCCTTAGTAATAATGACTATTAGACGATTCAATGCTTGCAACAAGAAATCCTACCCAAAAATATTTGTTTATATTTAGGCTGAATAAAACGAAATGATCCAAGAAATTAGAGTTAATTTGATTCTATATGTAAATGCTTTATTTTCCTGGATAGGAACAAATAAAACGGAATGTACAAAAACTCGATTATTTTTTCCAACGTATGCAATCCATCCAAAGATGCAGTCTTAATGATGAGAACAAGTAGGCAATTTTTTTTTAAAAAGAATTAAGTTAAATTCAAAATAGTTGAATTTCTATCAATAAATATTTGAACAACTTTATTTACTCCTTATCAATTTTTATTAATGCATATGAAATTTGGATAAGAAAAGATGTAAAAATTATAACCCCCAAAAAAATGGGTTTTTATTTACTAGATCGCTTAAAGAAAATATACATGGCTTTAAAAAGTGGTGTTTTTCCCGAGCTCTTTACTTATGAAAATATTTTCTTATCTAACTAAACTAAACAGTTAAGACTGGCACAATTTGTTCAAATACAAATAATTTTTAAAGAGTTTCAATATAAATAATCAAATAGTTCAGGGGTCTCCTAACTTTCCAGCCTTAGGGCCATACTGTTTAATCCAATAAGTACCAAGGGACAAAGCCGTTTTAATTTTTCTGCCATTATCTATGGTTTTTCTAGACTAGTCGCCGAGTACGCGCTCTGAGCCAGAATACACTTGCTAAATTTTCTGGTTCAATTACTACAATTACTATTGTGTGTATCGATACGACCGTGACACTTGACGACATCTAGTGGTTATAAGCGGAAATAGGTAGGTAATATCCTTTATTGCTAACAGATGGCGCTAGTTAATTTAGCTTTTCCATTCCTGAGGGATTTTCAGGATCAAAATAAGGTTGGATTCATGATATATACATTCCAAACATCGATATACATACATATGTGATACTCTTTACCCAATTATCGAGGCGGGATGTTCACTAGTTTATAATGTCAGTGGAATTCATTTTATATTATTTGTTAGTTATGCTTCTGCATATTATGCTTTACCTAGCAAGTAAATAAAAACCAAGTTATTATCAATCTGTGTTTTTCTTATCCAACTTATTACAACAATAAGCTATTCGCTGTCGCGGGCGCCGGATTGATGACACTAGCCGGCCGGATTTGGCCCGCGGGCCGTAGTTTGGAGACCCCTGAAATAGTTTTTTGTCATCAACTATTAATTGCAAAACGAAGAAATATACATCTCGGTTGCGGTATAGTATTTGTATAGAAGAGGTATAAAGATGTTCAGTAAAATATGAAGCTCTAATATTCAGTAAAATATGAAGCTCTAATATTCTGATATAGTGAAAAGTTCGGAATTAGAAGCGTTTTAACAAGATGCATTCTCACAAACCAAAAAATAATTCACGAAAGTAAAATTTAACAGCTTGGGCTATTTTTGTACTCAAGATCTACATAGATAAATTTTCAATAAACATTTTGATTAAATTACTAGAACTAGCTTTTAGTCAATTTAGTTATGAAAATTATCTTTTATTCCTTTGTTTCTCTCATTTTTCAACTAATTGCAAGAGCACGAAGTTAATTCGTCACACAATTATAACATTCAATTCCACAGATACTGGTTTTGTTTTAATTCTGTAGTACTCCCTTGCATTTTATTTAATAATTCAACATGGATGTTCAGTTTAACTGCTCTTAGGAATTAACCTAATTTAATAGCGCTTAGGGGTTCTAAAATGAAAAGTCAATTGTCCTTGCCGTACGTTATCAAATTACTGTCCCAATTTAATTAGAATTTCTTAAAGATTTTGTAATACTCCCTTTATAAAATGAATAATTAGATAAGTTAATTATTTGGAAATGTGTTTTATATTTTGCTATTGACGAAATATCACTAGAAAACGAATTATTCTATAAATAATGAAGCAACAAAATACTCAGAAGAAGTTTATTGAACAAACTTGAAAATGAGGTTTCTTTAACAAATGCTATGAAAATGAAGTATTGCAAGTTCTTCTGCAAAAACAAAATGCTAGTTATTGAAATGAGCTTAAAAATGGATAAACTCTTAGATTTACAATTCTTGAAATATGTCAAACGATTTAGCAGTATTAACCTATCAAGAAAATACAAAAATGATTTACTAATACTTTAGTATCTTTAAAATATTGACCATTTAAAAATCAAAACGTAATTACTGAAAAAAAATAATTTATACTCTTACGGTGTTACTTAACTGAGTTAAGTAGACAAAAGTCTTGAAATCAGAATAACTATAAAGTTCAACAATTTTATAGTGGGCTTTAAAACTACCATTACTTAAAACGGCTTTAGAGTATCGTGCATTACGGGTTTCATAAATAGTTCAGAACGCATGAATACAGTTTATCTACGTTCTGCACAGACGCCATCTTTGCAAGCTTGGCATTTCTCCGAATTGTGAGGGTTCTTTGGTTTTCCAGGTCTTCTATTGAGTTGTATTGGAGGGCGAGCACAACCATAGAACACGTGAGCAACACGACTGCAGATATTCCACAACACCTATTTCAAAAAGAAATATCAATGATTTAACAAAATAAAATTAAGTATGCTTGGGCATGCAAAACATAACCAACAGATATTTAAACTAATTAATCAACTAGAAGTTATGTAATAGCTTGATGATTCGCATTAACTTTAATTACCATGTTCAAAATCCCACACAATTTCTCCTAAACTTTTAATCTGAAGATTAAAAAGTTGGTCTTTACAAAAATGTACTTTTAAACTATGGTAGCGTTTCTGATTTGGCAATTAATGATGAATACCATATTACACATTTATGATTATAAAATATTTAAGAAGTCTTTAAATTAGGCTGCACATAACATGGTTTATTTATGACAAATGTTTTATATTTGCATCTAATTAGTATGTAAAATATTTTTGCAGCCAAATTTAAATAATTTTATTTAATTTAAAAACCTATTCAAAAGAAAATAAGTAAAACTAAGCTAGTATAACTTTTGAAGATGCAAAAAGTATCGAGGTCTCGTATATATTTAAAATGACCCCAAAGATAAAAATTTTTTGGGTATTACCCAGCTATGATATGCATTGTCTTATTTTTAAGCTAGTTCTCAACCTATAGACTGCCCTTAAAAGGTTCTGTAACATGCCAGTTCTCTTTTATTTCAATTTTATTAGTTTAATGCTCATATGATATTCAAAATATATATCTATACAAAAGCCAGTATTTGTTTTAATTTGATCATGGTAGTGTCGTAGACTTTTGATTTGATTCGACTCGAAATCGTTAAAAATCGCACATATTAATTCATCAAGTTTCAAATGACCGTTGCTCCTTTCCTGCGTATGGCGGTTTCAAAATTTACTTCAAACCTTTTATTTACAGTACATTATATATTTTTTATAAATATTTTGTTTGCTATGCAAATTGCATCAATTTATATAATTCCATGATGCATGGATATGTGATGCACACCAAACTGCAGATTTGGTTTGTCTCTACGATCATCTTGTTCACTCGAGGACTAAACAGACCGGGATCTACAATTTAGCGAGTATTCCGAATCATTAAGAAACATCCATGCCACCAACATGATTCGAACCTGGAGCCTGTGGTACCAAAGGCAGAGAGCTAGCCAATTGGGCATCCAGCCGCTTTATTGAAAGAGGAGAGATGAAATACGAAAAAAATTAGATAATAATTGTTTCAATGCTTATTCTTCAAAATGGCTAAACATTTGTAGCAACATTTCCAAGTTTTAAGAATTGGATAAAAGAATTGCATTATGAGAATCGCAATCCTCTTTCAAAAAGTCAATTCAGTTTATTGTTCTTTTGATCTATTCAAATCAGGACAAGTTCAACTGGAATTGAAATTTCCATTGTTGATGCTGATCCGTTTTGAAAATTAAATCACTGATGCACATGCAATTAATAACATTTCAAACTATATACAAGTCGACGCTAAAAGTTAAATATTTTGTTTGGTTTGTCGTTCCATGGTCATTTTGTGCACACTTTGGGCTAATTAGATTGGAATCTACTATTTAACAGGGAATTTTGAACCAGTAATAAACGTTATCTGAACGTTAGGCAATTGGCCATCAGATCGTCTTTGTTTGGAAGGATAAAATTAGTTGTTCAAATTAAACGAATATAAAAGTTAAAATGTAAACTAGTCAAGTTTATTATGAAAACTTAAATTTTAAGCTAAAATTTAACAGAAAGTATATTCGTAATTAACAGTATTAAATATACTGTAAATATATCAAAATAATGCCACTGTTAACTAATGGCGAAAGATTAAAATTATCAATGGTTTAAGTATGCCAAACAAATATCTGTACATTCAAGTCATTTAAAGTTAGTTTTCCCATATTGTTTTAATATTTTTAAAATAAATATTTAACAATTTAAGTTTATATAGATGCAATCTAAAGATTACTCTAGAACAGGGGCGGCCAACCCGCGGCCCGCCTTGAATATTTTTCTGGCCCGTGAGATTTATCACACTTTTTAAAAATATATTTTATAATGACCAAAGTATCGAAAACCAATGTATTAAAATCCATTATATGTGCATCCCTACATTCAAAATTAACCGCCGAAATGATAAAAATTTAATTTTCATTTTCATTTTAAAATAATATTCTTGCGAACATATGACAGATATTACCCGTTTTATTCATGAGTTTACAGTTATGAGTTCGCAGAATAATTAAATTATATTACGAGAACTCATGATGGCGCCCATCTTGGAACATCTAATAACAGGTTCTATGTTTCACTTTAAGTGACCATCAACAGATACGTACAGTTGATTGTTGATAGCAGAGCAAACCAGACTCTTGGTTGAAGTTGTTAGCACTTTTGGTTCAACTTATATCTGCGAATCTTTTTTTTTTTTAATGAAATTGACCCAACACAAAACACGCTGATCCAAATATCGAACTAGTCAAATATTTTTGAATGATTTCATTTTTTATTTCGTTTATATTTTTTTTATGTTTCATTTTTAGTGTTTTGTCTTTCGTTACAATGTGTGCGTTTACTATCGTTATATTATCTATGTTTACGTGCGAGATTAATAACAAGCACAATAATAACAACTCATTGTGTTTAAATTTTTCACTCCAAAAATATGTATAGTGGGTCTAAACCTAATTGGGAGAATATGCAATTTTATATGCGGTCCGCGGACTTAGGATACATTTCCAAAGATCATTTGGGTTGGCCACCCCTGATCCAGATCTTAATCATTTTCGAAAAGTAGGGGCTTGGTTGGAATTTCAGTAAGACTTTGCTTTTATGTGTTCACTATTTTTACAGTGTACTTCACCAAGTTACCGAGCAATTTATGAAATTATATTCTAAAATATAATACGCAAGTAAAATTAGACTTTGGTTGATTGTTGGATAATAAAAGTATCAATAATTGAAAAAATTAAATGAATTCTAAATAAAGATTTTCCCCTCAAACATCTAAGTGAAAAAAATTACAAACAGAATTTCATTGCATGCATAAGATACGAGTTTGCTGCTCCAGCCTTTACCTTTTCTATTTCTTCAGGATACCACATCGCGGATTCATAGCTCTCTCCCTGGCAACTGTCACATTGCTGTCCATACAAACGATACGCAACAACGCCAGTGTTGTTTGAGAAAGCGCACCAGAAAGTGATTCTTCCTTTCATGGATGTCCAGCCATGACCGCAAGCCTTAAAAAGATATTGGAATAACATTAAACTACAAGATAAAATGGTATTATGACGAATTGTTTTACTTAGTACAGCGGTATCTCTGTATATGTCTACTTTAAATCCAACTTAACATACAGCTTATAAACTTTTCTTTTTAAAAGATTTGAGTATAAGCTGGTCCTTTTGAGTTTTTTTTTTTTATATGTACATTTTTTGCGCGGTATATAAAAACATACGACATGAATAACAATTTTAAAAAATGGGATTTAAAAAGAAAACATGGTCAAAAACGTGGATATTAAAAGGAATCCAACATCAAATATATCCCATTGCCACGAATTTTATTAGATGCAAGGTAGTCTCTTTTAAGTGACGAATGGTTTTGAACCAATTCTCCACAAGAAAATCTGCTTACTTGACTTCATTTCTTATGGAAAATATTAAATTATAATACGTATTGATATATCCAAAACTAGGAAAAGATGCCATACGATTGTTATCTGTTCATATATTATAAAAAGTCGTGCATTTTCTTAATTATATCGTTATAAGCAATTTTAATTTTCCATTTGTAGTTATTTTTAAATCTAATTTCCTTTTAAATTTAAAACAAGAACGAAAACCTAAATTAATATATTTCTCAGAAATTTACGCTTTGAATTTCCACATTTCTTGCTACCATTGTGGTTTAATATCCATGAATGAGCGAAAGCAACATGTGCCAGGCTCTCGAAATGATTCAGATTATTAATCGAATTTCAATATGAAAATTTAAGCAATTTGTTATTTCGAATATAGTTTTATTACTGGATTAGAAAGGACAATTTCGAGGATCAGATCATGCACCTATTTAAAACGAAACTTCATTGAAAGTTGCAACAAAATTTAAAGTGTCTGCCTTGCCTTATATTGTGTTTAATTTCCCTTCTTCCATCTTCGAAGAACTTAAATTATAAGCAAAAATAAATTTAGTTGATATTAATCTTAGAGTTCCTAAGAAAATTGTTAAATAAATCGATTTTTCTCGATTCTTTTCTAGCATTATTTATCGTCCGCATTTCTTACAACGGCTTAGGAAACAATTGCGAATAGATTTAAAACATTTAAATTCCGATCCGAAGAACTAGAATACAAATCAACTGAATTGTATGATGTTGTATTAATAGAGTATTCTAGATAATTGAAATGCTGGAAAATATTAAAATTTTATATAATAGTAGTATTTAATATTTTCTTCGTACATTTAAATTTTAATATAGTTCAATTTAAATTCCCAATAATGAAGGAATTTATCAGACAAAATATGGCAAGGCACATAATAAGATGAATATATTTTGATCATCTTTCATGCATCGAAAATGTGCCATCTGATATTGTCTTTGTAATTCCTTTGTGAAATATTTTAATGATTTTGAATTAGAATTCACAACACCAAGATTTAAAATAGAATGCTGTCATTTTTGGATAAATACTACAATAAATTCGGCTTACGCATTCAGATAACACCTACTTAAATAAAAAAAAATTAATGCTAGAAGGCTGTTTACCTCGCAAGCAAAGCGAACTTTCGCCGAGTCCACAAAAGTGTGCCAGCGTCCTGAAGGCTTCGAAGTCACAGCAACAAGCCTCCAGGAGTGGGGTAAAAAGCAGGAGAACATCTTCATGAAGATCACCTGCCAGACGAGGGAAACATTGCTGGAAAGAAAATTTAATGTTAAATAATCGTACTTGATTTTAAAGGAAATGCAATTCAACTTTTTGTAGGTTTTAAACAGATTGGCAACATATAATTTACTTAGAATTACTGAAAAATTGTGCATGGTACAACTATATTGTTAATATTAAAAACTTAGCATCTTTACTGCACAAAATATTACTGTAATTTTTGCATTTAGTGTCATACAGGAATAATTTTCCATGGAACAGCTGACTGGATCACGAAAAAGACCACCAAACGGAACATTGAAATTAACGTTGTTAAACCAAACTCTTGGTCTTATATTTGGGTGCCTTTTAAAGTAATAGTCTCTGAAAATAATTATACATAGAATCATTCAATCCACTATCACGAAGTACTTTATATTGCCCCAAAGTCTTGGAGCTCATTATTTTTTGCTAATTTCAGAGCCAGTCAATGGCTGGACATGGCAATTTTAATTCCTACTTAAACAGGCTTAAATTATGTTCAACTGATCTTTGCAACGTGGGTGGATTACAGAATATCGAACACATTGTTTTTAACTGATCGAGGCTTGAATATTCTAAAAATTTAAAGAACTAACACTCCAAAAACACCAAACCTCTGTCAATTTGTTAAAACTGCTTTTACAACGTTTTGTAATTGTTTTAATGCTTCTTAAATTCCTTCTCTATCTCTTATTACACTTTTGTAATAGATGTACTTTTAAACTTGCCATTTATTTGATTTTATTATTTGTCACTGGTTTTTTTTTTTAACTTTTAAAAGCCTCCTGTGATACTTTGTGGTACACAAGGCTTTCTCGTAAACTTTAATAAAAAAAATTAGTCTTCAAGTTGCGAAAGTGATTTTGAAGCAGTTCTCCACAAGAAAATCCACTTGACTACCATGAATAGTTTTAGACGTACAGTTTGGAATCTATATAAGCAAACAAAATATTAAAGAAATGTTCTGGTGTGTCAATTCAATTTGTTTGAAAAACTAATTTCTAGATACCTCGAGAGATTTTAATTTACATAATTTCTATTCTTTTTTTTTTTTTTTTTTTATGCGATCCCTATTTGCTGCAAAAAAAAAAAAATGTTCAATTGTATTTGCAAACATTTTATAGCTACTTATGAAGTTTCATGATATTTTTTATGCGGTCCTTACGTCCTGCAGAAAAACAGGTTTGAGTGTACATTACAATTCATTAAGGGAAAAAGCTAGACTAATTCATTTGTATACATATATTATAAAAATATAAATTAAACTGAAATCTCTTTGATATCAAATCTATGTACGTCGAGATCATACTATATTTAAAAACACTAATATTTAAATATGAAACTTTTAAATATTTTATTAGGGATAAATGAGCAACGCAAAACACTAACCATGTCCGCTTAATAATCGGCACAGCCAATACTGCTGGCGTCGTTGTGACAGAACATAATGGCACAAATCTGTTGCCGTGTAGCACTGTTGGTCCAACACGAGTGAAAACTGGAGTTGAGTAAACGACCATCTCACCTTCTCAAGTGAACAAACTGGAAAGGTATAGAACTATAATTAAAAAATATATATTTAAACTTTAAATCTTGGCTTTTATGAAGCATAATGATATAAATAGTTCGTAAAAAACTTATACATAATATACAAAGCAGTAATTGTTTAGTTTTTAAACTCTTTTGAAGTTGGGGCGCTTTTTAAAAATCTACACATTTCCGAAAAATAAACACCTGCTAGAACGCCTAACATTTTTATATTCAGATAATCAATATCATAACCTACTACTTACAAATGGCGGGATCTCAAATGCTACAACGGAAAATTTTAACATTAAAAATCACATTGGCCCTATCTCCCAAGTAGCCTATCATGTAAGTTACTGTTTCTAGTTTCTCGGAAAATTCTTTGGCGAATTATTGCTGTTTGCCAACTTTTTATGTGATGAAAAAAAATCTTAACCCTAAAGGTTAGTTGTTTGTAATGAAAGCTATCTTTGAACGTGAAAACCGATAAAAGGAGCAACTTTATTTTTATATTTGGACAGATTTCTCTTGAATACGATAGGGCTCCCTGATAATATTTTAGGACCATCATTGGCCTAAAATCAGGAAAAGCGTTTTTTAATTAAATGAAAACTAACTTTAGGATAAAGTTAATATAACAATACAATTAAATGAATGTTTTCCAACAATTCATTTTTTTAATAATACAAATATTTTATACTTATGAGACATTGCAAATGATGGTTATATATTATATTGAACACATTTCTCTTGGACAAGTTTTAAACAACGTTGATAATTTTTATTTAACCAAACTTGCCAAAATGAAGAAAAATATTATAATGTTTATCAATTCAGATATTTTTAATTTATTAAAAGTTGGAACATTTCATAGCGCAATTGGATTTTTAAAATATTTAATTTAGGAATCATCTGCTCAACAATATAAATAATTTTGATTACTTAACTAGCGAAAAATTAATAACTGACAAAAACAGTAACAGTTTTATATCTGAATGTATTTCTCCAAAATATCAAAGCGAATCCAAAATCTTCTATGGCGCATCCTTTAAGAACCATCGTTACTTCCTTGCATAAATTAAAATATGATCCATTTCATTATAATAACGCTTATTATACCAAAAAATAAAATTCTGGGGTTCATTTAAAATATTTGTATATCATTGGATTTGCCATTGTCAACCATCTTTTAAGTGTTGAATTGAGATAGTTGCCAATTACGAAAAAAACATCAGTAATTTCTAGGCAAAGAATATCGAGAAACACACTTTTCCCATTAAGTTTAAATGTTTATAAAAGGAAAAAAAGTCTAGTTATAGAATACATTATGATGACAAAATTCTCAAATGGCAAAAAGTACTTTTAGGATTGAGCAGCATTAGCAATTTTACTTTAAAATTATAAGCTAAAAATTAATTAAATGCCGTAGAAATAGACCTATGAATTATGTTTCGATTATTTCCAGGTGGCTTCAAGCAATATTGCTAACAAATGATTCTGATCCATGATAAAATCGAAAATATCAATCTATTCGATATCTGAAAAAATTATGTAAACATATGCAAAAGCTTGACATGCGATGTAAATAAACTGGCCCGCAATTATGAAGCAGGGATTTATGTAGTTCGAGAAGGAATATTAAATTTTAAACAAAAGGCCTCAATATATCCATGCTCTTTTAAAAGAAGTAATATACATTAGAAATTAAAGATGAAACGTTCATTTTACGATTAACTCATCGGATAAAGAGACTGAATGTAATAAGCCAACTTCAGTAAACACGATGGAAAACTACGATGCAATAATAACTAAGAAAAGCAGTTAAGTCTTCCATAAAATAATTTTTCTGAGAGTTTGACAATATACGCATATTAAAGTGCAAATGCAATTAAAAAAATAAACAGTGACCTTGAAATATGTAATAACAGAAATATTCGTACACTTTAATAAAAGGAACATTTTAAAGTTTTCTAGCTTTTTCCTCTTGTTAAGAATCAAATGATTTCGAATCTTGGTGTTCATGACGTCTTCAAGCATGAAGTGTTTCATTTGTATTCTGTTTTTCTTATGGATTATTTTATACAAATTTCATTTCCTCAATGTATATGCTAGCTTCAAGCGAAATCCTTTTGATTTCTAAACCTTAAAAATGTTGATTCTTAAATACTTCTGGAAAATCTAATTAAAGGACACTAGTGTAGTTTACCGTTATAAATATTTACACGATATTCCTACTGCAAGCCATACTACCATGCTAAGGGAAATCGAGTCGATGAAGATTAGTTTGAAGACAATTAATGCCCGGTCCACCTATTCTTAATTATGCAACTACAGGTATGAAGATTTAATTTTTCCGGCACTCTTCAAAAACAAAACCTTTGCCCTGTCAGTAATTTAAGCTGAATTTGGAGATCGTTCCAAGATTTACTTCAAAACCCCCACATGTTTCTAAAAATATTTCCAAATTTCATTTTAATGTATAGTTTAAATGTGGGAATGTCTTCCAAGATTTTGTACAACAAATAAGCTTCAAATAATCTAAATCACTTCAGGATTTAATTCATATGCACCCATCTTGTGATTGAGGTTTGTTAAAATATCAAATCTGGAGTGAAAAGGAATAGCAGCCACGAGCAAACTTTAAATTTAAAGATTTTTTTTTTTGAAAATAAGCTACTTGGAATAATTTAAGTATATCAATCTAACAAATTTATTTTTTAACAAACTTTGTCTTTCATAATATTCAAATTTTTATTCCAATGATTCTAATCTCTTGGGTCATACTTGAATAATAGATTAATGCATTGCATTTATCGTGATGGTTGAGAGTAATTTAATCTTCAAATGTTGAATACTCGGTGCAGGGGTTCTTTGTTTGGCATGATACAAAAGGGTAAATATTGCAAGATTTTATAAATTCGATTCTTTGTTTTATGCATTAGATTTACTGGAAGTCATTTAATTCCATGCCTATCGATGCTTTCTACCAATCTCAGAGCTTCTGATTTACCCTGCAATACATTAATATTTAACCTGCTTCCAGAACTTCTGATGGAGATAACAGATGCTATACAAATTTATTAGCAACTTATAAATATTTTTAAAGAAAATATATAAATGAGAAACTTTAGTTGGTACATTACTTTTTACAACACCAATAAACTAATGGGCGAGTTATTTGATAAAAAAATAATCAATGGTTATAAACAGTATAGTTTATCGACAGTAATTAAGAATTATCGGTAAACAATTGAAGGGTATTTTTAAACAATGTATTTACATAATCAAATCGGCATGTTATTTTCACATTACATAGTTCTGAAACTTTCTTTTTAAAGCACATAGTTCGATTATCGAAATTCCAAAAATTCTTAAAATGTTGACTTTTGATTCATGCCTAAATCCAACTAACAAGTTTCACTTCCTAAGCGAAATGCAAGACCTAAATAGATTTATATTTAGCTTTAAATAAAGTTACATATAATTAGTACACGAATTCTTTGTATAACATATTGATAATTCTACTGTTTATTTGTAAAGATATTAAAATGATCATTTGTGTAAATTGAAGAAACTTGCTTAATTTTTTTTTAATTAACTGTGCAGTAGAATATTACAGTATATGATAGGAAATATCTGTATCTTCTCTACATTTGCCATCTCATTTTTAAAATTATATTATAAAAATTGTGTTTTAGATTGTTTAGTAAAAAAAGAAATAATTACCTGAAGGTCATTTTCTGTAGGTAAAAATCTGAAGTACTTAGAAATGACGTTTTTTTCTCATTTAGGCGCAAATTTTATAATTCCGAAATATTTCTTATTTAAATAAACGAGCATTTTATTTTACTTGTCTTATGGATATTAAACAATTACGAATGTACTCACCAAACTTGTTCTTCACGAAATATAATTTAAAATGCCTACAGCAATTATAGTCGTAAGCTAACGTTCTATTGAAACAGGAAAACTGAAACGCACGGTTCTTTTTTCCTATCTCCCTGTTGAATTTTTGTCGGACTGCAAAGACTATCCATTACAAGTCCGTGGTTTTTATATAATTTTTTTTCTTCCTGCACGTGGGAATCTCAGCTAAATTTTGGCACGTGCAAGAGCATCTGTCTGTTAAGCACGTGTAATGAAAGCATACTTGCACTACTTATACGTGGCAACTTTAAATCAGGTACAGCTGCAGGTAGTTAAATCTTATTGAACATTCTAGTCCTGAAGAGGCTTCATCTCCTGTAATTGAAGCGGCCTGGTGGTCAAGTGGCTGGCACTCTGGCCTATGGTATCACATACTTCAGGTTTTGAATACTGGTGGTGGCATGGATGCTTGTTAGTGGTTTGGAATCCACTTTATACTGTAGGTCCCGGTCTGTTTAGCCCTTGTGTGCACAAGATGACCGTAGAGCGACAAACCAAACCAAACATATAATTAAAGGTTTAGTAAAGTTAACAGAACATGATCAATGGCCTAGAAGTTAATAATTTATAAAAAAAAAAATTTTAATACTCATGCAATTGAAAGGAAAAAAAATATGTAAACAAAAAAAATATGTAAAATTTAAAAATATTTTTTAATATTAAAATGTGGATTCTAATAATCTATATCCGGAATTGCATTATTCTCGGGATTAATAAGGCTATTGAAGAGTTTATGAAAATTGCATTTAATGAAATCTTAAAGTTGAGGAAGGTTAAGGGCTTTGTATAATTTACATTTCTCATGCATAGCTAACATTTGTAATTTGTCACATGGTAATGTTTTGGGGGTACATCAAGATTCTTTTAGAGTCTTTTGTGAGGGCCTAAAACAGGACATAGAAGTTTATTTCTCTGCTCCTCAAAGAGTGACGTTTCGACAGAGAGTAAGTTTTACAGCGGGAATTGCGATATTTTTTGTTTTATATAAGCAAGATGTTTTACAGGATAAGATGTTGATTGAAAAGATCCTTAAATATTTAGTACTCTTCTTTCAAGGAAGAACTTATTTTTAAGAGTAATAAAAGGATATTTTTTGTACTTACGGTCTTTAAGGACCAGGACTGCCTTAGTTTTCAACATTAATTTCAATTTTCCATTTTTCGAACCAATTGTCAGATACTTTTACTTGATACGTTAAAGGTACGTACTTTTAATAATATGAGCAAAACACTTGGATTTTTTATTTTTGTAGAGAATAGAGGTGTCATCGGCGAAGATTGCAGTAAGAAATTTTGGATTTGTAGGAATATTTGAAATATATGTGGAAAAGAGAAGAGTAGATATTATACAATCTTGTGAAGTTCCAGCTAAAATGTTCTTTAATGAGAAGTGCATTTATTGATTCCAATAGTAAACTTGTGTTCGGTAAGATAAAAGGGGATAAATTTCATTAAGGCAAGCTGAAAATTTTAAGTGATAAGCTTAAAAATAAGATCTTTAATACAGATCTGATCAAATGAATAAAAACGAATGATTTTGGTATCAGAATATGTAAAGATGATTGGCAAGTGCATCATTTTAAAAATTATTTTTGTATGATAAAGTTATCTAAATTTGAAATATCATAAAATTTTATTACTATTTAAAACAGAATTTATTTAAAATTGCAAAAGAATATTTTATATTTTTAAAAATTAAATACTAATCAGCAAACTGATAATTGTAAAAAGAATAATTGTAACCGGTAACCGGTTTGTTTATTGTTTATAAAAATGGCTGCTGGACCGATTGCTGAAAGAAATCAAGGTAAATTTTAATTAATATATATATATTTATTATTCTTATTTTATCTGCCCATATATATATCGGAGAATAATTACACTATTGATACTTATTAAGTTTCATTCCAACATATAATTGTTATGTATTTAAACTCAGATTTTTTCTACAATTACCGGCGTTTTATATACAGTGAGCCACAAAATTGAGTATACACCTCTAAAACTTTTAGACTTCTTCCAATTACAAATTAAATATTGATTTAAATAGATAAATTTTTTATCCTAGATACTTTAACCTCTGCTTTACCATCCTATAATAACACAATTCTATAGTTAACTTATTTATTACAAAAAAGTTAAGCGTTTCGAAGAAAAGATAGAAAACCATGCCACAAAAATTGAGTATACCCTTCTTATATTTGTAAATTATGCCACCACTTTTTTTAGTTTCAAATTTTCTTTAAAGAGTTTCAGGAGTAGCTGCTGCTTATAACACGTGCTATTGCACTTCAACGCTTTTAAATAGTATTTTTTCACATTAAAAATCGTAAAATGAGCTCTCGTAGAAAAACTACTGAATCTGAGTGTTTATTGGTTGTAAAATGGTCGAAAGAGGGCAAATCTCTTCGAGAAATCACTTCGTTGATTGGTGTAACTCATGGTTGTGTCCCAAAAATACTACAGAAGTATAAAAAGCTAGATTTGTGGCCAATATTCCTGGAAGAGGATGTAAAGAAATACCGAGTATTACAGCGAAGAGGAAGATCATTCACTCAGTAAAGATCCGAGGGCGAGTACCTTTAAACTAGCTTTATCGATGTCCTCTACAATCTGGGAAAAGATCTCAGTTGAAACAATTCGACGTACCCTTCACCAATATGGGTTTCATGGCCGTACACCAATACGAAAGCCACTCATCAAGTATGTGAATAGACAAAGAGAGTGATTTTCACCAAAGAACATCATTTAAAGCCTATTTCTTTCTGGAATACTGTAATATTTTCTGATGAAAGTAAATTTAATCTTTACGGAAGCGATGGACAATTTAAAATATGGAGAGAAGCTGGGAAAGCACTGGCACCTAAAAACACCATTAAGACAGTCAAGTTCGGAGGTGGATCTGTCCTCGTTAGGGTTGTATGTCGGCTGGAGGAGTTGGAGAGCTTGCTTTTATTGATGGTATTATGGACAAACATGTATATTTGGGGATTTTAAATGATAACTTGAAAAAAAGTGCCAGTAAGTTGGGGCTTGGGTCAAGTTTCATATTCCAGCAGGACAACGACCCCAAGCATACAGCGAAGATTTTGCAGTTATACTTGCTGTACCATTGCAAGAAGCAATTACACACTCCAGCCCAGTCTCCTGACCTAAACATCATTGCAAATTTGCGGTCGAAATTAGAGAAAGCTGTACGTGAGCATGAAATCACAAGCAAGGAAGTTCTCAAGAAGGTGGAGAGAAGAATGGGCTAAAATTTCTGTTGAAACCACTAAAACACTATTAGAATCTATGTCCAGAAGATTACAAGCTGTAATTCAAGCAAAAGGTTATGCAACAAAATATTAATTTGTACGTTAAAAGGAAATTAATAAAGGTGTATACTTATTTTTGTGGTGTTGTTTTTCCTCTCGTTTCAGATCTTTTTTTTTTTTCGTAAAAAATAAATAAACGTAACAATTTTATAAGTATAGTACGGTAAAGCGTAGACTAATGTACATAAGATAAAAAAATTCAAGCATCTTAAAGCAATATTTAATTTGTAATTGCAAAAAGTTTCTCAGTTTGTAAGGTGTATACTCAATTTTGTGGCCCACTGTATGTTGCTCTAAAGATTTCGCATCAAAAATTATTTGCTGCAAATTAGGTTACAAAATGTGTTATGTTTTATATTTGATAAAGTAGTTTTGAAATAAACAATGAACATTTATTGCCCGGTATGAACATATACAAGGCAATTATTCTGTATATTAATTCTAAATATTTAAACAATGTATTCTATATATATTTATTTTTTAACTATTAGAAAAATTATTTTATAAATTTAATAAAATATAATGGAAGATTTATTGTTAATTTCATAAGTTTTCGTATAAGAACAATTATGTTCTGTAAAAATCTTTGAAATGCTTTTTAAGCCTCATTTAATATTTGATTAAATATATACATGCTTTTGAATTTTCTCAAATGTTTTTATATTGATTCGAACTAATTTCGTAGGAAATTTCGGAACTATTTCTTAGTATTTCAAAGAGCTACTTAGTTTTCTCTTCCCCCTCCCCTTCTCCCTTTTTTTTTTATAACACATATTTTAGCTGTTGGTATTATGGAATGATTTATCTTTAAAAATTCTGTTTATATATATTCTATATATGGACAGGATCTTAGATTCAAATCTGATGACTGTGGAAAATTCTTAATGATTTTTTAGTAGTTGTAAATTGAGTGCAATTGAACATTCAAAGAAGTGTGTTTAAAATTATTATTTTTATAGAACTTGATATAATTCTGTTAACCGAGATCTTCGCTTTAAGAATTTTATGCTTTTGTTTAATATGTTAATATAATCCATAGTGTCATCTAGTAATTTGAACTTGCATATTCCAGTGAATGCAACTTCACACTACAGCTCTTGTGTCATGTTTAATTATTGAAATTAAATTATTTTTTGAATTTCTTTTGCTTATCTTCAAACCATTATGATTTAAAATATAATAAATTCGCTTTCATTAGTAAATATAACACCTCTAATATTCTAAGGAACATTTTATTCATTTTTCTGGCAAATGAAATGGAAAGCTTTTATTTGTTTTTTCGGATGAAGACCATGATATCTGGCTGATTGAGTTATTTTTCAGATTTTCACAAAATTATTGCAATCCTACTGTAATTTTTGTAGATAATAATTGTTGATTTTTTTTTTTTTTTTTTTTTAATGACAATTTATTATTTCATGAGATAGCTTTATGGGCATCTTCATTTTTAACTTGCTACTTTTTTCTACAATGCACAATATTCTTGCAATGTGCTTTTTACGGTATTTTACCATAGAATAAACACTTGAATCATTTTAAATATTTGTCTGAAGAAATTTTTTGTACTATTTTTTCTGAGTGCAAATTAAAATTTTTTATATATCTAACAGTGTGTTTGTCTGATCTAGTCATGGTGATATTCTACTTATTAGGATAAATATAATATATAAAGAATCATATTCTAAATAGTGAACTCTTTTGGGGATTCTTTTTATCTGGATGCCCCTCTGTCAAACCTCAGTTTCGCACCAAGTTAGCAGTTGCTTAAAATGACTTGGTTCATTACTCGAATTACTGCAATTTTATGCTAACCATTCTATTAAATGCAACGAGTAGTATTTGGAAAAAAAAAAAATTTGAATTACGATTGAAAATTCATCTATTCAGATTAATTTTTTTCTGAATCTTTAATTCTCTTAAATTATTGTTATTTTATTAAAATAATAATAATTTAAATTTAAATCATATGTGATTACTTGTGAAATTTATTTATGCTCAAAAATATTTTTTTAATATTTTTCTTACAAAATACAAAAAAATATTATTTTATAAACTATTGCTGCAATATTTGAAATAAATTAAAGTTTTCTTTATGTAGTAACCTTTTCAAATTTTTAATTATTTCAACTTCTTTTCTTGGAATTATAATGAGAATAATGTGCATTTAAAAACTCTTTGAAAAGCATGTTTACTCTGAATCTTAACTTTTAAAAATTATTATTAATTTATTAAAATAGTTATAATTATCTTTATAGTTACCAATAACTGTCTTTGGAAACATAACATAAATTATATTTTTGTTTTAGATGCCACAATTTACGTTGGCGGTCTTGATGAAAAAGTTAGTGAAACAATTCTGTGGGAGCTGTTTGTACAAGCAGGTCCTGTAGGTGAGTATTAAAATGTTTCTTAGTGAATGATGGTAGGCTATTCACTAGTTTTGATGAAATCACAAAATCTGTAATTTAAAACACATTATAATTCCTGTGGTTTTGTGATTTGAAGAGTTTTAAAATCTTTATTTAGATATTAATCTCTAATTAGGTAATAAAATTGTAAATTAATATGCTGCTTTTAGTTATAATTGATATTTTATGTCTTATTTTATGTTATCATTGATGCATTTGTTCTTTCAATGTAATTTAATACATTAAAATAGCTTAAATTTAATGCTATAAATCATAATAATAAATCTTTGTCTTGAAAATAAGTACTTCCCTTTTTAAATTTAAACTTTTGAATATACCCTTTCTGCCTTTATTTATTATTTTATTCTTGTTTGCCTTATTATTGTGATTATTTATTTTCTACATTATTTTTGCTCTCTCTTTCTACAATGCATTGGCTTTCCTTAGTAAATTTCATCTTTTTTAGCAGTGGCATGCTTTTAGTCTTAATTATTAAATATCAATTACATTTTAAAAATAAGAGTTCAGAAAGGTGTTCTTTGTATAATATATGTAGGATATTTATCAAGGCTAAATTTTCCTGTAATCTTATTATAAGCTATTTTCCTCATCCCTTTTAAGTCCTTTATATTTTCAACGAACCAACATGCCATTGGACTCAGGATGCTAGGATCTATAAAAAATTAGTCATATCTAAATCTCTCATTAAACTGAGAGAATTAAGGGCAGAAATCAGGTCAAGATAAGAATAGGTTTACGGTAGTCCACGTTCTGGTATTGAGCTATGTGTGTGCATAATTTGAAAGCTGGGAATTTGTGTAAAGTACAAACGAATGGATTTTCAAATTCGTGTATTAGATTTCCTTGTCTTATTAATAAATGCTATAAAGGGATAAATTTTATTAAAGCAAATTAGTAGATTTATATTGCTGGATAAAATATGTTATAAATTAAGAATTTCAGTTGTAAATTTTTAAGTTGTATTTGTTATAGGAAAGTAAAAATACACTACTTGTGAATCCTTTATTCTAATGTCTCTAAAAAAAGACAAAAGAATTATTTTATTTGAAGTCAATACAACATCTTGTATGTTCTAAATCTAATTAAATTTAATCTAATCAATTTTAAATTCTTTTTTCAATTTGTCTATTTTTTAATTTCTTTTTTGTGTGAAATACTAACATTGAATTGTTGTATTCAGTTAATGTTCACATGCCAAAAGACCGAGTGACTGGACAACACCAAGGCTATGGTTTTGTGGAGTTCTTAGGAGAAGATGATGCTGATTATGCTATCAAGATTATGAACATGATCAAGTTGTATGGAAAGCCAATCCGAGTAAATAAGGTAAGGATTTTGTTTATTTTGCTGTTCACGCTTGCTCTCATAGATACCCCTATTGGCGAAAAAAGTGATATGCATATGTCTGTGGAACCCGATTACATTTTTTTTTATTACGTATGTAAAGATATATATTAGCTTCATCATTGTTTTTACATAATCTTGTACTTGCTAAATTATGTTCCTTTATATAATAAATTTTTGGAAAAGTTATTTTAATTATTCTTTTTTCATTTTTAGGCATCTGCACATCAAAAGAACCTGGATGTTGGTGCTAATATATTCATTGGAAACTTAGATCCTGAAGTGGATGAAAAACTATTATATGACACTTTCAGTGCTTTTGGTGTCATATTACAAACACCCAAAGTAAGCCCTTGCTGATTTTTCAAATTAAATTAGAAACATTTTTGTATAAAATTGTAAGTGATAATGGAAAATATGTAGTTTTAACTGTACAATCATTTTGATTTTCAAAATATATATATATATATAAGGTTGTGCATAGGGAAGTGAATAGATGGGTGTATATGGTTAAAGGTTTAAAAATGAAGAGTTTAATTTTTATATGAAATGCACAAACTAATTAAATGTAGCTTATAATATTACTCATTACCTCGCTTTTTACAAGACAGGCATTTAAGTTGTAGTTTGTTGCTTCCTAGGTACTTTATGTAAGGATGGTAACATTCATCTTTGCACTTAAATGGTTTAGATTCATCATCTTCTCGGCTTAGATAATATTTTTTGACAAATACTTAAGAAAAAAGCAGAGTATTGAGATAGACTGTGTTGTAATAAGCGGAATTTATTTAAAATATCAAATATAAGCCGAGAATGTTTTTTCTTCAAAATATTTACCTAAAAATTCAAAGCCTGTATTTCTAGCCAATATGGAAAGGAAAAAAAAAAAACATAACAACCTGTAATGTTTAAACATATCGCCATGTGAATGTTGCCAAGCAGATAAAATGGAGGGAATGTTTTTAAATGAAGTCAATGTTATAACTGGTAATCATATCTAAAGCATTTTGATGACGATACAACAATTTAACAATATAAACAATTTACAGGATAAAACAACTCAATTTCAAAGAAAGGCTCATTTCATTTAAAAATTATTTTTTTCATATACTTAAGAAATATAAGCTAAAAAATAATAATGTGCTATATTTAGTGATATTTGGTGATTAATCTTTTTGCATCCTATGGTTTTTGCTTAAGATTAGCGGATCTGTATATAAACCAACTCCATCATTTATCTTTTACAGAAAGGTCTAAAAATTCCCAACTTATACATGGAAATTATTTATTAGAAACATGTCTACGTTCTTTAAAATCAAAATAAACATAAGTTTTATAGTTCATTCTTTAACTTGGAAATTATGGTATTCTATGTTCTTTTAGTTGTAATATTATATGGTTTGGTTTGTCGCTCTATGGTCATTTTATGCACCAGTTAAACATGGATTCCGAACCACTAAGAAACATCCATGCCACTGCCAGGATGCGAACCTGAAGCCTGCTATATCAATAGCTAATTAGCCATCAGGCCGCAGAATTTTATGTGAAATTGGTCTTTTATAATAAATTTTTCAATCGATTATCATTTTGAGTTAAAAGTATTTTTTAATGATATAAAATAAAGTTACTAATTTATTTTTACATTTATTTTTTTTTTTTTTTCGTATGTAATCGTTATAAAAAGTCTTTTAAAATTTAAAAAAACTTGTTTGTTAATATTATTTTCCTAAACTTTTTTTTTTTTTTTTTTTTTTTAATTTTTGTAATATAGATAATGAGAGACCCAGAAACTGGAAATTCTAAAGGTTATGCCTTCATCAATTTTGCAAGTTTTGAAGCTTCAGATGCAGCCATTGAAGCAATGAATGGACAGTATCTGTGCAACAGACCCATCACAATTTCTTATGCATTTAAAAAGGAATCTAAAGGAGAGAGGCATGGTTCTGCTGCAGGTAATGAATAGTTCCATTATTCTTAAATATTGTTTTGCATATTTAGGAATAATGGAATAATAAAGATAATGTATACATAACCACTTTTTTGTTAAAGTTACTTATGAATTATTGTTTAATTATGAAATGGAAAATTTTTATTTTTATTCATACTAGTCTAGTTTTTTTTTTCTTTTCTCTATGTTGATTAGATATGTTAAGCATTGTGTTTATACTGTCTAAACTATTACTTAACTTAGTATTATAACATGAAAAAATTAATTAAATCAAATCATTACTGTCTCTTATGAAACTATCACTTTCTAATGACTTCATTAATTTCATTGCAAGTAATTGTCAATGATATAAAAGCATGTATAGAATTATTTTAAATAGAAGTAACTTATGATTGTTTGTACAAGCAATGTCTAACAAAAAATTTCAAATAAAGGAATATTCTTTAAAGTTTTATCTTAACGCAAAATATTTAAATCTCTCGTTATATTAAAATGTGTCATGATTTGTTTCTGGCCCCCATTTCTATCAAATTTAAAAATAAAGGTTTTCATCTTAAATATTAGTAATTTCTCACCAAAAACAATCCGCCAAACTTTAAAATTTCACGTAAAAATGTTTTTTACATTTCGAGGTCCAACTAATTGCAATAATGAGATATCCAAAAGTATGGGCTGTAGTTAGTCAATTCAAATAAATATTTACAATATTTTTATACATATTACAATGACAATATGACACACAAAAATAATAGAAATACAGATACAAAAAAAAACACATCTACTACGGATGATTACCAACCAGAACGTTCTAAAAAATCAGGAGAAAAATTCTTACACCAAAAGTATGATTACAGTTAAGTTGAGTGGTAAAGAGTTCATGTGATAAATAATTAAGTTCTAGATAGACAGCATTTTCGACATTCTCCCACCTTTGAGTTACAAGAGAATAATGAAACTCAAAATCATAAGTTCAATCGCTTAAGATTCTTCCATAACGGGATCGCTGATAAGTATCACTATTATTACACCCGATCAAGTAGTAAAGGAAATTTTAACTGAATATTTAATTTTATCTGTTATACAGAAATATTTCTACAATTTTAATGTGCATTTATTTTTATTTCAAAACGTCTATTGGCTGCACAGAATCCCCTGTCTCATGCTGATCGACCCCATCAGCTCTTTGCAGATGCTCCGCCTACTGCAGGCGGTCCTATGCCAGTTCCTACTCATGTTGTACCTCCTCCTCCCATGCCCCCTCCCATGTCCATAAGTCAAACAGTAACAACCTCGGGGGGAACCCTTCCACCTCCACCTCCCTTGCCACCAAGTTCTCTTCCTCCTCCTCCACCTATGATAAGGCCACCAATGCCTCCGCCACCTCCTTCAGTACCACCTCCGCCCCAGCAAGTAAGTATTGTTAGCATTTTCCGGATTTTCCCACCAATTTTGATTTTTTTTTAATTTGCTTTTTAGTTAGCTACATATTTTATTTCATTATTTTTAAAATAATTGTTAATTGTTATTAAAAATATAGCTTAGTAAGATAGATTAGATTGGGATCCGATTTTGGATGAAATCATTTTAGAATATCATTGAATGTAAAAAAAAAAAAAAAAAAAAAAAAAAATTTATAAAGCATGGGCAGTCCAAAGTAAAATATGTATATCAAATACAATTAAATTAATTTAAAAAAAAAAGACTGTCAAAATATCATGTTTTGAGATGTTTTAAAACTCATGTTTTTTTTGTTCTTAAATTTGACTTATATTGATTTTTAATTGATATGTTTATAAAAAGTGAAATGGTTATAAAATCTGGTGACCATGAATATCATACTATTTGAAACAAAAGAGTAAATTTAGATTTCTAAAATTTTGATGAGGTTTTTAATTTTGATGAAAAAGTAATCAAAACAATATAAAAAGCAAACTATATAACATAAAAATTCCTTATATACAATATGTATCCTTTTACAAAAAGTTAAAAACAAATTTAATTTTTTCTAGTTTATTTTTCAGAACATCTCTAAGGGTTTAGTTGTTAATTTCATTTAAATTATGATACTTATTTTATTAGCTCTTTAAGAACGAAAAAAATAAATCTTCATCATTTTTTACGTTTAAAAATGTATATATGATTAAATTACTAATTTAATTGATAGTGAATATTTGATTTCTGCATATATTGTGCTATACATTTTATTAAGTTTTATTGTTTCTAAGATTTAGAGAATAATGTTAATAGCATTGCTTTCAAAAAAAAGAATTGTTTCTTAATAACCAACAAAAGAGAATCTTGACTTTTAATGTTGCATGGATTATTGGATTAATTATTAAAGGAGTTTTGGTAAAGTATCAAAAGAAATTCTTTTGAAGTATAAGAAGTTTATGAAATCTTTCTTTTACTTTAAAATCAATTGCTGTGATCTGTAAATGACTTGTTTATAAAAAATTGAATTTGGCTTTAAAAATTTTCAGCTCACATGCCTCCACCACCTCCTCCTGCATCACAATTTGGAGGATTACCACCACCTCCTCCTTTGCCACCTTCATCTACTGCTACTTCTCAGATTCCAATGCCACCAAGTACAGATGCTCCGCCACCACCTCCTCCTAAATCCAGCGATCAGCCACCTTTGCCTCCTCCGCCTCCACCAATGGGTATGCATTATTAAAAATTAAATCTGATTTTTTTTTTTTTTTTATTTCAACATTCTTTATTAATATAAAATTGTTGCATTACACACACGAGCAGTTGGTTGTTTTTAAAATTATTTTTAGTTGTTTATTAAAATACTCTTATTTTTTTATGGAATATGCCTATTGGATACCATACAATATCACACTGCTTCATTTTTAAATCTTATTGTTAAGCTGCCAATAAAAAATGTTTATTGTTTAATGTGCTGATATAATTTAAAATTTATTTTCAAAAGGTATGCCTCCTGGAATGCCTCACTTCCACAATCAAGGTGTACCACCACCACCTCCTCTTCATGGAATGAGACCACCCATTCCTGGCATTGGGTTTCCACCACGGCAACCTTTTGGTGAGATTACTTTTATCATTATTTAATTTGAATTTTGAATGTTTTAAGCAAATTCTTAACTATATAAAAAGCATTTGTTTATATGAGGGGTAAGGTGAAAAGTTCTTGGCCTGACACAGAGATGGCGCTCCAATCAGCAAAAATTTATGTTTCCTACCTGGGTGCATGTGTCATTAGTTCGTATGACAAGTTTCAACTTTGTTCTCTCAATTAGTTTGTGTACATGAATTTTTGCATTAGGCGTCTTGAGTGTTTTTCATTAAAATGGATGAACTTGCATTTCGTGTGATCATAAAATTCTTCGTTTTTGAATGGATTAACCCCTATGGAAATTCATCCAAAGTTGATAAAGTTTACGGGGACTCTGCTGGAAAGCGCTTCGCATCCAATGAAGGAGTTGAGATGGACGTAGATGAACATTTTCACAATCTTCCAGGCTCTCACTTCCAGGAAGGAATACTGATGTTGGTGAAACGTTGGACCAAGTGTGTTGAAGTCAAGGTAGATTACGTAGAAAAAAAAATAAAATCATTTTTTAACTGAAAGTCGCAGTCTTTCATTGTCAGGCCCTACAACTTTTCACCTTACCCTCGAGATGTAATAATCTCAATGTGAGGTGGTATTTTTCTTTAGCTAATGTATACAAATTAACTATTAATTAACTAAACAAATTATTAATTAACTAAACAAATTAACTAAATTAATTAACTGATTAAAATCACAGATTATTTCATGTATGCATATTTTTATGTTACAGAAAGAGAAAAAGTAACAGTTTTAATTGTAAAAGTAGTTTTTGAAAATTAACAAAAATTTTGCACCTTCAGGAAATTTTATCATTGGTATCATGCTATTAAATAATTTTTGTGTCATTGTATCATCACTTTCTAAATTTGGCTTAAGTTATTGTTTAAATGGAATAAATTTCTTATTTGCTGATTCAAATCACAAAAATGTTAGCCATTTCATTAAAATAAAAAATAAAAAAAAAATGCTACAATTCATATGATACAGCACAGAAATTTTTTTTTTATGTAAATTCAATTGTGGATATAAAATATTTGTATCAAAAACAGGAATTTTTTTTATTTCAAATATTTATCGTGAAATAGGGTGATAATTCATTTGAACATTTAAATATTTTTAACAGAACTTTGCCAATTCACTAATTGCTGTATTAATTGTCAAATTATTGCATGCCATTAATAGATTATTCATTGTTTGATGTTTAATGCTTGTGTTATTTAATAAAATTTGCAGATATATTGAATATTTTGTAACATTTAAAAGTACTTTTTTTTATTAAAAAATATTTAAGATTTTCTTGTTTGTTTTTTTCATATGTTAATCAAAATTTTAGAGAACTTATTTTCTACTTCAATACTAAAAGCCTCATCTATAAAAAAAAAATTTCATAATTTTTTAAAAATATTCATGCTTTATGTTTTTAAACTTATCCATGCTAGTAAGTAGTTTTACATGCTAATGTTTCCAATTTTTATGATGTGATTACTTCTGTATTCTCTCTTCTTTTGAAGAGAATAGGTATAATTTTCATCATAAAAATAGCAAAATACTTTTATTCTTCTAAACATTTAGTTTTTTGTTTAAATTAATTATTTCTAAAATGCATATGTTTTTAGAATGTGTTTATTTTTAACTAGAAAATTTTTGCAGATTACACATGAGGCGTCCTTAATTTATGTACTGAAAAGCATTCTGAAAATAATATTTTCATGGAATTATATTTTCATTATGTATTTTTTTCTTTTTGTAGGACCTCCACCATTTCCTCCTGGCAGAGGAACTATGCTACCAGCACCACCCCCTGGTCCAATACCACCTCCCCCTCCTACCCCAAGAGATATGAGACCTCCTATGCCTCCTTTACCACCTCCTCCTCCACCCAGTTCTGGTCCATGAACATTTTTGAAATTCTTATTGTAAAATATTCATCAGGAAAATTGTATAAAATACATTGTCAATGTATAATGGTGATGTTTTGTATGATATAATAAAATATTGAAATTTTTAATTTTCTTTTTATAAGAAAAATTGTGGTCATTTTTGACATTATCATTTAGATGTCTTGTAAGTATAGCTACAAGTTAAAAGTTTTGAATTACATGGTGCTGGCCAATTTTCTATTAATATGTTTGAGAGCAGATTATACAGAGAGATGAAAAAAGCTATACTTATATATTATATTACTATAAATAAAAAATGTAATATATAATAGTTATCTCAAATATATAATGTACATGTTAATGGAAAAGTCAGCTCAAGGTTTAAAAATCAATTTAAAAATTAATAAAAAGATAGAAAGATGCTGCTTGAAAAAATAAATATGAAACAGGATTTTCTTTTATAAAAAAAAAAAAAAAAATCAACTTTCTAAACCACCAGATGGTGCTGCCATTTTATTGGCCCTGTATTATTTAGGATAAAACATCAGCCAGATTAATGGTTTATAAATTCCAGTGTGCCATATGCCATTCAGCAACACTGTTATATGATGTATTAAATTTTCACAGCATTGTATAATATTTTTAAAAAGTAGGGCATACAAAAGTTTCTAAGTAGCAATATTATCTATCATGCTCATTTTTCAATTTACTCTTAATATCTCCGCAATCGAATGTCTGAAGATGGGAGATCATTATGACTTACATAATGGATCAATTGAGGACACTTCTCTCCAAACTTAAGTATAATTGTTATACAAGTGCAGCAGTGTGCTCCATCTTTTATAAAAGTGTATGTGAATAGCGAATAATGTAATGTACTGAACAGCTTCATTCCACAACTGCTTGTCAAATTTGCAGTTGTGGAATGAAGCTGTTCTGTAAAACACTCCTACATACCACTTGTCAGTAACGATGAAATTTATACACACACACAAAAATGGATCCATTAAAAGTAGTAAAAACCACACCAGACTGAACTTCTAATTAATGCTGTGGTTTAATAAAAACATGATTTTCTGAATTCCACACACAACAGTTATGGTTGCCAGCCAGAAAATAAAAAGTATGCTTCATAATGTCTAAAGTACATTGAACAACCAATCGATCTGCTTCTTCATTCTATTGAATATGTAATTAACAAATCTTGGTGAATGCTGAAGTTTTCAGGCTCCAGTTCTTGGTAACAATCCAATTTGTATAGATATTATTTTGAGGATTAACCAAATTGATCTACATGCACTGCAATACGAAATGGCAGTTGCTGGTAGACATCTCGCGTGAGATATTCCGTCGTGAATGAATTGAACAATTCAGCTAAAGAACGTTCATCGGACTTCTTCGACCAAACGAAAGACACTTGTACTGTCCTTCGGATGATTTTAATTAATAGCCAAACAATAAATGTAAGAAAGGAGTTGCTGAACTATATTTTCTTTGGTCATTTTATTTTTCAACTAGGGCGTGACTGCAGCAATAAAATAACTTGTTTTAATCACTTCAGTTATTTTTTATTTACTGTCACGTTATGGTTTCTTGAAAAATCCTGTTTCATTTCCATCTTTCTAATCAAACGGCATCTTTTAATTATTATCAGGTTTCGATTTATCGATTTTAAAAGCTTGTCCTAACTTAACATATTTTTGACAAATTGCTGAAATTTGTCTCAACATTTTGTTCAGGTATATAGAACTAAGTAAAGAGAAGGAAAAGAATTAGATGTTCTTAAGAATAAGGTTAAGGATATTTTTTTAAAGAATAGAGTTTTTTCAATAAGACTTTTAATGCATGATATTTGTTTTAAATCTCTAAAAATATATTAATACATTTTATTACAAAATCCATTTACAATAATAATAATAATTAGTATTATAATTTGATTTAGTTACTACATTTTTGAATAAAATATATAATGCCACAAATCTTGCTAGCCGCTAGGTTAATTGAGGTACAGCACTAGACTTAAGAATGGAAGTTAACATGTAGTAAATGCAAATTGTACATTTCTGTAATCTCTTTTAACATTCTCTGTTTTTGTGTTAGACTTCTAGAACATTCATTATGTTTCAGAGCAATATTGTTGAATATCCCATTCGTGTATATAAAATCTTTTGCATTCAATCTTGCCATGTTCTCAGTCAAATGAAGATGTTAAAAAGTCTATTAACAAACACGCTATCTCGCATCTAATGAACTATTCAATCTAGCCTGGTATATCTACGTGATAATATAAACACATATTTTCTTGGCCATTTAATATATTCTTATGCCTTTTTACAATTTTAGGCCATAATTGTTTTTTTATCCAACACAGCTTTTTGCAAGCGCAATACACTGACTAGTGACAAAAGTCATGGGATAGCAATATGCAAATTTTCAGATGGCAGTAGCATCGCGTAGAACAGGTATAAATGTGTAGTGCTTTCGCAGAGCTTTCATTTCTGTTCAAGTTATTCATGTGAAGAGGTTTTGACGTGATGATGACCGCACGACGGGAATTAACAGACTTTGAGCGCGGAATGTTAGTTGGAGCTAGACGCATGGGTCATGCCATTTCGGAAATCGTTGGGAATTCAACATTCCCAGATCCACTGTGTCAAGTGTGCCGAGAGTATGAAATTTCAGGCATAACATCCCACCATGGACAGCGCAGTGGTCGACCGCCTGCACTTAACGACCGAGACCGGCGACGTCTGAAAGAGTCGTAAATTCTAACAGACAAGCAACACTGCTTCAAATAACCGCAGAAATCAATGTGGGACGTACAAGGGACTTGTCTGTTAGAACTGTGCGGAGAAATTTGGCTTTCTTGGGCTATTCCAGCAGAAGACCGACTCGAGTGCCTTTACTGACAGAACGACATCGCTTGCAGCGACTCTCGTGGGCACGTGAGCATATCGGTTGGTCCCCTAGATGAATGGAAAACCGTGGCCTGGTCAATGAATCACGATTTCAGTTGGTAAGAGCTGATGGTAGGGTTCGAGTGTGGCGCAGACCCACGAAGCCATGGACCCAAACTGTCAGCAAGGCACTGTTCAAGCTTGTGGTGGCTCCGTAATGGTGTGGGCTGTTTTTCATGGCATGAACTTGGTCCTCTGGTGCGACTGGACCGAACATTGACTGGAAATGCTTATGCTCAGCTACTTGGAGATCACTTGCAGCCATTCATGGATTTCATGTACCCAAACAACGATGGAATTTTTATGGATGACAATGCGCCATGTCACCGGGCCACAACTGTTCGCGATTGGTTTGAAGAACATTCTGGACAATTCCAACGAATGATCTGGCCACCTAGATCGCCCGACATGAATCCCATTGAGCATTTATGGGACATCATCGAGAGGTCTGTTCGTGCCCCAAATCCTGCACCATCAACGCTTTTCACAATTATGGACGTCTATCGAGACAGCATGGCTCAATATTCCTGCAGAAGACTTCCAACGACTTGTTGAGTCCATGCCCGTCGAGTTGCTGCACTTCGGCCGGCGAAAGGAGGGCCGACACGATATTAAGAAGGTATCCCATGACTTTTGTCACTTCAGTGTATAATGTGTGTATAAAATCACTGAAGATAAAAATTTTATGTAGACTTACGATGAACTTCTCAAAGTCAATTGTATCCCGTACCTCAATCACAAATATTATATGCATTGGGTTAAAAATACTGTATAAAATTAACGCCGTAAATTTTATATTAATTGGAAAATTATTTCGAAAAATTAATTTTGAATGTTATGTAAATAGATGAAGAAAATATAATTGATTTTAAATTAATTAAAATTATATTAAAATAAATTTATTAGTAGAAAACAAAAAATTAGCAGTATAAGATAATAGTTTTTACAGCTCACAATGGTTCAAGAATTTTGTTCACACTGATCAAATATATGAATATTCTCATAATTTTATAAGTACTTTATGAAAATTAGACGGACTGCCCTACATTCAATAATATTTCCAACTTGATATTGAGAACTTATTAAAATTGTTAATGTGAAGAAACAATTTCTTTTGTTTTCATATTTAATTCAGAAAATTTCCTTTCGGTAAAAAATAATAAGGAGACGAACTAAAATAGAAATCGATACAAATTTTACGTAAACCATGATTTTTGTATTACAACTAGACAGCTCATGTCATTTATTTAAACCACAAAAAGGAGTAATATGAGAAAAGTTACTATAATTAGTGTTTCATCTTGGTTTCCAACGTAATCTTTCGAGCATGACATGAATACTATTTATTTTCTACGATGCCATCTTAATGGTAAGCGACGGCGTAGCCTTTAATTCTTAGCTTAACTGTAATCGTTGAATGTCAGTGTTGATCCCGTCATCAAATCATTCACAAATCGGATGATATTTTCGATGACTGAAGTTTTGGTTACATATCAGGAAATGAGCTTTCTAAAAGGAATTTTGAAGCTCTTTATCAGTTGATTAAATTTTTAGCTGGACATTAGTGATATAATTTTTATTTTCAGTTTCAAGTTTATTTTAGTGTTAGTTTTAAAACCGATTTTAAAAACCTTTCGTTATCCGAAAAATTAAAAATGATTGTCTTAACAATAATTGCAAGAATTGGTGATGGTCTAATATTAACAGAATCCGTTCAAAATGATGAAGAGGTAATATTACCAGTAGTTTCTCTGTCATATATCGTGTATGCTTAGCAAATAATAGAAAAAAATTATGTTTGTTTCATTTGTGCTGAATTTCATTATTAGATTAAGTAGCATATGTTCTGTTACTATGCTTTGAATTTAAGAAAATACGCAGGCATATTTTTATATCAAGGAACGTTATGCATTGTATCAAGGAACGTTAGTATATACATTTTGTAATAAAATGTATAAACTGATGTTTATACATTTTAATAAGGAACATGCGTATTAAAATCTGTTACTACAGTAATTTTTATGTTTCATACTACAAATTGTATATTTAATACTGCAATTTTGTAGCTTTTGTGATAAGTGTATTTCATGTTTTCTATATGTGCTATTTTTTTAGCTGGAATACATAACTCAAAATATTATTTTGTTGTTCATATTTATATAAAAGAATGTGATATTCATGAGTAATATTATGAAAATGCAACCTTTCTGTTATTATTCAACAGTATTTTATGCAATTATTACATATTTATTCAATTTTCTCTTACCTATTCAATAAAAGCAAATATCTAAGTTGACTATTAAAAAAAAAAATTTGTTTTCTTGAATATCCTTAATGAACAAATGAAATCTGCTCTCATGAATGTAATAAGTCATCATTTTTAACAGAACTTGTTTTATTTTAAAAATTAAGTATGGGATACCATTATTAAAGATAGTTTGATGCATTGAACTGTTTTTTAATTGAAAATTTATCTTAAGTTCTATTGCAACTCAAATAAATTTTGTCCAGATAATTTTTCATTTGATATTATAAAGTTATTGAAATCATTTGAGTATAGAGATAGTATACAAATGCATTAATTAAACCTTTATATTCCATATACTTAAAAATATATCATATAAATAACTTTGACATTATCAAGGGAAAGGTAGATAACTTATCAAATTTTATTTATTAGATAATGTTGAAAATTAATTAAGATGTTGATATTATATTAAAAAGAGTTTCATGGAATATTAAAAAATTATGGTTTTGATAGAGGTATGTCATTACAGAATACATTATTTTAAGGAAAACGATGTCAGTTTTGCAAGAACTGTTGATTAAACATCATAATTTTAAATTAAGAAATCTCATTTGGATGAAAGCCAAGAACTTAAGATTTCAATTTCAAAAGTGACCCAAAGTGTAATTTTATAAAAAATTGTACTTAAGAAATTGTTGAAGAGGCAAAATATTTTATAGACAAATTTTCAAGATTCCAAATTGTAATTAGGGACCAAAATTTTAAAATAGTAATTTTTAGTATCTTATAGCTTTAAAGTGTACTAAATAGTCTTTCTTCATCAGGAACTGTATCTTCAATCCTTGTGTTTTTTTAAAAAATCCTTTTTTCTAACTATCTAATGCATAATATTATAAATAAAATTATAAGAAGCAAGGAGAAGAATACTATATTAATACACAAAAAATGGCTATAATATTTTTATTTAAAATTACTCATAATTAGAGTAATTACTTATATTTTGTCAAACTAATTGAATGCAAGAGGCATTAATTGCTTATGTTTATTTTCAGAATAAAAGTCATAGCAACACATATGAATATCACAGCCAAGCTAAATCAATTTTACGAAAGTTAAATCCTCAGTCTATTTCTGCTTGTAGTATAGAAACAGGACCTTATTTGTTTTCAGTATGTATATGATTTAATTCTAAATTTATTGTTTAATTTCTTTGCTATGTGTGCTGTATCATTCTCTCTTTGGCCGTCTTTTTTTCTTTCTTTCATCAATAAGATTGTTGCCATTCAGAAAAAGAATAATTTTATAAGAAAAAAAGAAATCTATATCTACATAATTAGATAATATTAATTAACTGATAACAAAAGTACTTATATATAATAGTTCCTATTTTTTTTATACTATATGAATATTTATATATAAAAGTTATGATAAATCCAGCAATTTTTATTTATTAAAAGGAGGATTGTATTGAATACTGATATTTAAATTATTTAACAAACTAGGATAAAAATAATTATGCAATAAATATCTGTCATTAAATTTCAAAAATTTTTATAACCTTGCATATCACATGTTTTTTTTATTTGAAAAGTGTTTAATATTTTTATTTCATTTATTGATCAATCTGCCAACTGTTGTTGTATTTTTTTAAAATATTTGAAATAAAGATATTTGTATTGGATCATTAATTTTTACAAGAAAAGCAAATACAGTTTGCCAAATTTCCAGGTATAACACCTGTAAGGTAGACAAATAAAAAAAAAAAAAAAATTTTTTTTTATGTTCTACATAATATTTGTGAATGTGACCCCCTTTTTTTCTTCAAGATGTATTGAAGAATGAAAAAGTAGCCCGAAATGAAATATCTTGATGAATTTTTAGGAATTTTACTCTAAATTAAAATTTTTCATAATGCATTCTAATACTTTTAATAACTTTTTTTTATTAATTTCTTTTATATTAGAGAATGTTAAATGTGATGTATTTTTTTAAATGTATTTTGCTGTGTTATATAATATTTCTGTATAGTATAAACCTTAAAATTTTTGTTTTTGTAGCTATTTAATTAATGACAAAGTCTGCTATTTAGCTTTGTGTGAGAAAACTTTCTCAAAGAGGTTAGCGTTTGCATATCTTGAAGATTTAAAAAATGAATTTAGTACACATTATGGAAAGATGGTTTCAACTGCTACTAGGCCATACAGTTGTATTGAATTTATTTTGATTTAGTAAATATTTATTTATTTATTGCTCTGTAATACACATTTATTATGAGTTAATATATTTTCAAAAGTTTCAAAATAAATTCTTATATTAATTCATTAAATGATTATTCTAAAAGTCGAAAACATTTATTAGTTTTATTAAAAAAAATAACAAACTTTTACTTTATATGTGTAATTAATTTATTAATATAATTTTTACTAATTTTATTTTGAATACAATTAAAAATATCATTCTATGTATAAATAAGTAATTTAAAAATTCTTTAAAAATTATACATTGTTATAGAAGGGCATTATTTTTATGATGAAAGTTTAAATTTTTTTAAATAAATGAAATTTATGTTTTAAAACTTTATTGCTAGTAATTTAAATATCTTTAGAAATAAAATTTTTAAACTCGTAGTTATTTATATGCCTATATACTATTTCTTTTTAAAACCCTAAGTAAAACTTTAATTTAAAAGGTGACGATGTAATAATTGTTGATGAATTGTAATTTCATTCATGCAATCCTGTGGGGTCTCCAAACTTTCCAGCCTTAGGGCCATACTGTTTACTCCAGTAAGTATCAGTGCCAAAACCATTTCAATTTTTTCTGCCATTATCTATAATTTCTAGTGTTTTGATGTGTTTTTTTATCCTACTTATTACAACAACAATAAACTATTCGCTGTTATGGCTGTAGTTTGGAGACCCCTGATGTAATCCATTCTTGCAATTCTCTTACAATCCTCCCTCCTTCCCATTTAGAACATATCTCATTCTAAAAATGTTAAGTTTCAAAATTTCCATTTATAACAAATATGTAAGATATATGTACCAACCAACCAGGATAAATGGAAAATTTTCAGACATATTTCTTCAAAATGCAAACATGTAACAGTAAAATATATGAATAGGTACATTTAAAAATACAATTTCTCCGGTATGGAAAAATTCATTTTTTAAACTGTTTGATTTTTGAATGGAACAATATAAGCTAATTGAATTTCTTAAGATTTTATAATCTTTAAAATTGTCAGATAAAAGTACGATAATCAATTTATTAATAATTAGGATTTTTAAACACATTTTAATTATTTAATTCTGGATTTTTTAAAACCAATTTGCACGTGTTGGATTGTAATGTGTTGTTCTAATGCAACTGGCAATACACAGACAGTTAATCTTTATGCCATAAGCAAGGATTGCACTGCTGTTACTCATTGAGCACTACCCAGGAGACACATATAGCTTGAAGATAGGCTACGGACGGGGGAATCACACTACCATCTCAACACTCTATGATCCCCTATTAAACAGGGACCTATGGCTTAAAGTGGATTCGAACCACTACAAACATCCATGACACTGCTGGGACTCGAACTGAAACCTGTGGTAGTGGCGCCACAGCGCGCCAGCCATCACTTGCAATTTATATACACTTGCCAGAAAAGTCTCGTACAAGTACATAGCAAATATTCAAAACGAAAAAAATTATATTTTGAAAATGATAATAATTTCATATTGTATTTATTTTATTCCTTACACAATTCATTAACTTTTCATAATAGTTTATGAAATATAACACACGTTGTGTTTAAGATATAACAATTGAAATAAAAAAAATAACACAAATTGCTACCAGTAAAAGTTTGCGTACAAAAATAAATATAATGGAAATGTACAAATCAAACTTCAATCAAACTTTAAGTACTTTGTCTCAGTTTTATTAGATAGTAGTTAAAATATTATGTTTAAGATTTGTGGCAAATGCAATGGATTTAAAAGGAAAGGAGATTACTCCTGAAGAAAGATCATCATAAAACTTAGGAATGAAGGCAAAACTCTTGAGAAATTTGGCAAGATTGTTGGAAGAACTCATTCCTCTATCTAAAAAGTGATCAATAATTACACTTCATCGAAATCTATAATCTCAAAGCCACGTTCTGGACGTCCATATAAGCTGACTGCCCTTGAAAAGAGATATGTCTTCAAGTCCGTACGTTTAAATCACGTATAAGTGCCTTTCAGATTGCAAGTGGCGTTAGAAGAGATTTAAAAAAAAACACTCCATGAAGACACCATAAGAAAAATTTTGAAAAAAGGCTGGGTATCATTGCTGTGTGTTGCTGCGGAAGCCACACATATCAGCTGTGTATAGGCAAAGTGTTTACATTTTGCAAATGAGTATGTAAATAAGTCCTCACAATTTCGGAAAATGTACTATTTTCTGATGAGCAAGTTTTGCATATTTGGCATAAAATGACGTAAGCTGGTGTGGAAAACAAGGTACAGCTTTTGAGAAGCAGAATCTTGTGCCTACAGTTAAGCATGGTGGAGATGGTATAATGCTCTGGAGTGCATGGCTGCCAATGGCGTGGGTCGTCTAACCTTCATAGAGTCGACATTAAACCATATGGGATATATCAACATTTTAAAAAGAAAATTTGAAATAGAGCGCACAGGACTTGAACCTAGGAGATGACTTTTGGTTTCAACAGGACAATGGTCCGAAACACACTGTTAAGGCACTGTTAATGCTCACTAATGTTAAGCTCTGGCTTCTGTACAATATCAAAAATCAATTGCATTCTCCTCCACAATCGCCGGACTTAAACCCCATTGAGCATTAATGGGACTTGTTGGAGTGAAAAATTCGGACAGCACAAGAGATTACCTCAAAAGAAATGTTAAAGAGAGTGATAATCACAGAATTGAATATTTCTTCTGAGGAGACCTCCAAACTCGTCCATTTTATGCCCAAACGATTAACAGAGGCTCAGACGTAAGGATTATCCAACCAACTATTAAAGTTTAGTTGAAAGCCAATGGAAAAAGTATTTTTTAATGCTTTTTTTCATTTGTACACAGACTTTTTCTGGCAGCTATTTCTAATATTCCTATTTTAATTGTTATTTTTTTAAACACAAATTGTGTTGTATTTCTTTAATTGTTATTAAATGCTAATCAATTGTGTAAAGAATAAATTAAATACAATATAAAAATTAATATCATTATTAAAACATGATTTTTTTTCAATTTTGAATATATGCTATGTGCTTGTACGCAGACTTTTTTCAGGCAAGTGTATCTTATTTTCTGTTATGACTACCCTTCATCTTCTGCTTGGCAAGTTCATTTTTTTTTTTTTTTTTTTTTTCTTTCCTCACTGGAATTTTAACTATTATATTTTGGACAATATATCTTTAGACATTTTTTTTTAAGAATATTTACTTTAAAAAATGCTAGCAAAGGCATATAAACTGCAGTAATAAATTCCAAAGCTTTTAATGTATATTTATCAACAAATATTATAGTCGCAAAATTACTGTAATAGTTTTTCCGGTGCGTTTTCAAGATGTATTTTTCTCTAAAATTTTCTTTCCGTTTTAGATACTTATATGCACAAGGCTAAAAAGTCATATTCTGATAACCGAGCCAGGCGCAATCTCACCCATTTGAATACAGAGCTGCAAGATGTGCAGAGAATAATGGTTCAGAACATTGATGATGTTTTGCAAAGAGGGGCAGCCCTCTCTGGTAAGAATTTAAAAAATGAATCCATTTTCTTTTTAATGCATACTGAAATAATTTGTTATTAGAGAGTTTTGTATACACCGTATTTTGGACGTCCGTTAGCTTTTCTCCCTAGCGCGCATGCTCATAGGAAACATCATTACAGATACGCATGCGCTCTAGGGAGAAAAGCTAACGGACCAAAATACGGTATGCAAAAACTATATTATTAAAAATTTTTGAACATTTGAAATTCAATCACTTTTAAAATTTCAATCAATAGATTATAATTCTATTAAAAAATATGTTTTTTATCAAAGGTTATAATTTTGATAATATATATTTTTCCTGGTTCCAATTATTAGTAATTAGATTCATTAGAGAGCTGAAATGTAAAAAGTATATAAGTATTTAAAAAAGAAATATATGGACTTTTTACATATCCCATGTACTATATAATGTGCTCTACTTCGTATATATGACTCTTTATGAAATAAATCTTGTGTATAAAATGAATTGAATAAGTAAAATTTTATAGTCATATAAGAACTAAATATCATTGTTGTTATCTTAAAATATCCCCATTATTAAAATATGCCTATTTTTAAAAATAGATTTCTATTTGAAATGGAATTTTAAATAGGGATATAGCTTTATATAGGTTACATTATTTCTTTTAGCCTATTTTATTAAATTTTTAGAAAATAAAGTTTAATATGAATGTAACAGCAGTAGAATATTTTGACTTACCCTTATAAGAATATTATAACAATTGTAAATCCTTGTGAAAATAAAATAAAATTTCAAGACAAATTTAGAGAAATTAATTTACTATAATTCAATCACCAACGGTATGAAAAATTGTCAAACTTCTTAGTTGGACAGATTTGGAAAGAGCAGCTTCCTAGGGGATTGGTTTGGTTTGTCACTCACGGTCATCTTGTCATACGAGGGCTAAGCAGACTACAGTTGAATGGGGATTCCAAACCACCCACAAACATCCATGCCAATGCCAGGATTCGAAACAGAAGTCTGTGATACAAAGGCCCAGAGCACCGGCCAATTGGCATCAGGCCACTGCTTCCTAGAGGGGGAAATGTCATTTAGAGGAATTTTAATTGCAATAATTTTTTTAATAAATAAACATAGATGACACAATAAATAAAAGAAAAATTAGATTAGAAAATTATAATTCTTCATATTCAAATCCTGCAGTGGCATGGATGTTTGCGAGGGGTTCGGAACCATTTTAAGCTGTAGGTCCTGGTCTGTTAGATCTTGTGTGCAAGATGATCATAGAGTGACAAGCCAAACCGGTGATCGGATTATATCTTTATCTTCAATATGTATCATTTGTATTCAAAAACATAAGAGTGTCTTTGAGGTAGAAACTAACAACGTGTCAAATTAAAATTGGTTGATTATGCAAATAAAACTAAAAATATATTTTGTATTTTGCAGATTTAGTTCCAAAGCCAGCAACCTGTCTCTATTGTCTGAAAAATACAAAAAAGATGCCCACTTCCTAAACATGAGCTCTGCTTATACAAAACTGGCCGCTGCAGCCACTGTAATTTTCGTAGTGTTTTTGTACTTCTGGATATTGTAAACACATCATTCTGCATATTGTAGAAATCCAAAAGGAGTTGATTGTAATTGTCATGTGCAAAATTTGTATCCATACTGCATTTGCAACTCTATTTAATAGGGTTTATCAATTATATCAGCAAAGCAAGAATAAGGTGACTTAAAGGGGCTTGGCTGTAATAAGCATATGTTTTTGTTTTTTATTTTTTACCTTTAATACCTGTAAAAAATGTCTTTTTTATTAAAATTGTAATGCTTTTTGTGCCACAAAATTAAAAAAAAATGTATAAAAATATTGATTTTAAAGCATTAAAATTAATTTTTATTAATTTATTTTGTCTTTTTAATTATGTCCTTGTAAATTAAATTGCTTACTCAATTAAAACAGTTATTGTAAAATTAAATATAGAGTGTAAAGTTTACCAAGGTTAAGAAATTAAATCTATATGTTGTTGAAATTGCTTTTTCCTCCCATTCATTTGAAAATGTATGCCTATATATATATATATAAATAAATGTATGTTATAGTGTGAATGAAAGGAATGTATTGACTATCTTAAGGGAAAGAAATTGAAAAGATTTTTTAAATTTATTTAGATTTCTGAAGAAAATAAAATATTAAGTATTATTTAGATTTTTGAAGGAAGTTAATATCCTGTGTCCAAAAATTCCTTAATGTATATATAATAGTTTAGAAGCTTAGTATCAACAACCTTGAAGTCTTAATTTTTTTTATTTACATAAATTATTCCAAATTTTAAAGCTTATGAATTTTCAATATATATTGTATGTAAAGAATTTCTTTTATATTTATAATATATTTGAAATCTCCATCTTGTTTTGCTGTTTTATTTAAAGTATGTATTTTTGTTTCTCACAATAAATATTTTTTTGATGAAATAAAGCTTTGTTTTACATTACAATTTTTGCATTTTCTACTACCTAAGTTTTTTAAAGAATCAACTTTTTAATTTTGCTTATAAAATAAGTTTGTTCTGTCCTTTAAATTATAAGTTTTATTAAAAAAAAATATCTGATTGCCTTCATAGAAGCAAAAAAAAAACCCTTTTTTATTAAGAATTTAAGTCACCTTCATAAAACTAAATTTTTAATAAAAATTATGTATTTCAGTCTTAAAATGATTAAGCATATTTTAATAACATTCCTTAATGTATAAAAGACAATTAAATGATACTTTTATAAAAAAAAAAATTATGTAAAATTAATGAGATCAACGAAGTAAAATACTTTTTGTAATATCTAATAAATTTTTAAAAATAAACTTAAAAAAAATGTGTTATTTAATAAATACAACAGAATTTATTTGAATGTCTTTTAAAATGTATGTACATATAGTTCGACCAACTATCGCATGGAGACTTGACAAGCGACTAATTTGGATGGATTAAAAAAAAAAATAAAAAATGCCGATTGAGTGAAGGAAATGTCATTTAAGTGGGTTTTTATTTGCAATAAAAAGCATTTTAATCTTTAATAATTAAAATTTTAGATGACACAGTACTAAAAGAAAAGTTAGATGAAAAAATTCCTCGCTCATTATTATACTTTTTTTCTTTTAAAGAAATTTTGGGCTGTTTCTATCTAGTACCTCCTCTAACAAGTAGTTGATTCATGTTTCTACTGTTAAACCAGATGTTTGCCATTCCATGCAATCCCTGGTCAGACTATATATTGTAACATGTATTAAAATAATCTAACTAACCTAAAAAAAAAACTTGTGTGTGTTAAAATTAGTGAAATTACTACATTAGCTAATATAAAAAAATGCTCATATAAATTATACTTAAAGGGGCCTTAATTATTGTAGCATTGTGTTTCCAAATAATATATAAAATGTGTGTTTATTACCTAGTTTGGTTAATTATATTTCCATTCCTTATATTTGTTTTAGTTTTATAGTGAATGTTTTGTAGGTTTATTATGTTCTTTAATTTGAAGGAAAGTTTATTGATGATCTCTTTATTTACTGGACCACTATTTTTCAATAAAATTTTCTTTGCAATGTGAAGACATTACTTAATTCAGTTTTTTATTATTTTCGCCAAATCAAATTTTTGTTTTAACAATCAAGAATTATTGCAAGTTCTCGCAATGCGTGGGAAAAAAATCTTTTCTGTTGTAACTTTTTCATACTTTTCACTAGAGGATTTTTTTTTAAAGTCTTGATTAGTAATAGCATATTAATTTTCTTTTAGAAAAAATAAAAGGTTTTTTTTTTTTTTTTACTTAATATTCATTATTTAAAAGGTTTCAATTTTAATTAAAAAATGTGTTAATTTTTATTAAATGATATGGAGTTAGTAGAATTGAATATAGTTAATACTGTATTGTTTACTTAAATCAGGGAGTGGGCCAACCCAAATGATCTTGTGAGCCACTTTGGAAATGCATTCCCTAACTCCGCAGGCTGCATATAAAGTGATATATCCCCACGTTAGATTTAGACCCGCTGTAGACATTTTTTGGGAGTGAGAAATTGAAACATAAGGAGTTATTATTTTTGTGTTTACTGTTATTCTTACATGTAAGCATACATAATATAATAATGATACTCAACACATTGTAAAAAAAAATATAGAGCACTAAACATGAAATACAAAAATATATCCTGGTATGTCCTTGCTGTGCTCCTGTCCTAGACCTGCTCAAACGGCCTTAGCTAGACTAAAAGGACTAGCCCCACTAAGAGTTTGACCTTCAATGGAGACGAGAAGACATATACTCTTTTGTCATTGTTCGGCCATCGCGTCTCCCTCATCTCATTGATTGTACTGGTGCCTCTGTGAGGCTACTGTTGAATGAGGGGAAGATCTATTGATGCAGCGTGATCTACTGTACTTGGTTTAGGATACTAAATCAAGGGGATAAGCAACAACAACAAAAATATATAAATATAAACAAAAATTAAAAAAAAAAAAATGAAATCATTCAAAAATATTTATTTGACTAGTGCGGTATTTGTTTCTCCACTCTTTCACTTAGCTTTTTGTAAATCGATCTCCATTTGGGTATTTATACATCGTAATGGGTGTTGCGTCCGTTATGTTTGAGCGTGTTTTTGCGTTGGATCCATTTCATTTTCGAAAAAAAAAAACGATTTTGCATGTGTAAGTTGAACCAAAAGTGCTAACAACTTCAACTAAGAGTCTGGTTTGCTCTGCTGTCAATAATCAACTGTGTGTATCTAGGGGATGGTCACTGAAAGTGAAACATGGAACCTGTTAGATGTTCCAAGATGTGAGTGCATCATGAGTTCGCAGAATATAATTTAATTATTTGTGAACTTTTGGCCATTATAAAAATAAATATATTTTGTAAAAAGTGTGATAAATCTCACTGGCCGAAAAAATGTTCAAGGCGGGCCGCGGGTTGGCCAATGATTGTGGTAAGAGATGTTATTATTATTGAAAAGAGAAGAAAAATGAAAATATGCGGGAAGCTTCAATAAGAGTTTTAACTTAGTCATAGATTTTTTTTTTCGGTATAAAATTAAAAGTAGCGAAAATATTGAAATGAACTCATCATGCTCTAAGGATAAATTATAAAAGAAATTCAAGCTTGACTATTAAAGAGTAAATCAATAGTACCAGTACAAGTCTATCTTTGTTTTCCATGAAAAAAAATTGTAACAAATATAAGCATTGTGAGTTATGAGTTCGTAAAAAGTAATTAAACTATATTCTGTGAACTCAAGATGCGCGCATCTTGGAACATCTAATATAACAGGTTCTATGTTTCACTTTTAAGTGACCGCAGTGATGCAGTGACCATCCCTAGCAACGCACAGTTGATCGTTGATAGCAGAGCAAAACAGACTCTTGCTTGAAGTTGTTAGGGCTTTTTGTTAAGCCTGCGAATCAATTTTTAGAAATTGAAATTGACCCAACGTAAAACACGCTCCAACATAACGGACGCTAATCTGCAACACCCATTACGATGTGCCAATACCCAAATTGAGATCGGTTTGCAGAAGCTAAGTGAAAGAGTGGAGAAACATATATCGCCCCAGTCAAATAAATATTGTTTTAATGATTTCATTTTTTTAATTTCGTTTATATTTATATATTTCATTTTGAGTGTTCTATATTTCTTCACAGTGTGCGTTTAGTATCATTATTATTATAGTATCTATGTATACATGCAAGAATAATAGCAAAACAAAAAAATAATAACTCATCCTGTTTCCTTTTTTCACTCCAAAATAATGTTTGTAGTTGGTCTCAATCTAATAGGGGGATCTATCATTTTATAGGCGGTCCGCGGAGTTAGGATGCATTTCCAAAGTGGCCCGCAAGATCATTTGGGTTGGACACCTCTGTACTCCATCATATTTAGCCAGACTGTCTTGCTTGTCAAAGAGATAATCTCATTGCCATATTCCAATACTTGATGAAACTAGATTCTATAAGCTGAGGGCCAGAACATCTTGTGTTGCTGCGACCCTTTTAAGGAGATTAATGCGTTTTAGTTCAATTATATGAGTCTCAGCTATTCTTTTTATTTTCCGCTTTATTTTATGTATATTGATGGGAAAAATAATTAATAACGAGACCGGTCTTAAAAACATAATAGAAAATATTTTTCCCTTTTTTAGGTTTCAAAGACAGTAGGATTGGGCGCGCAGTAGATCTACCTCCCCGTGGTGCACCTGGTAACACTTTTAGTGCCTAAAAGATCTACAACTTGGCATTATGTCTTCCTCCCATGTGGAAAGCCGGTGGACTGTCTCCATCCAAGCGCGCAGAGCTTTTCCTGACTCTGTGTGAGAAGGGTATTGATGTCTTTACTCTTATGGAGGCTAATTTGACAACCGACTGCCTGCGAAACCACCTTTACAGACTCAAAATTGTTCCTTCCCCGACATGCACCTCTGAGAGGCCATGGACTCCACGCATCTACTCCACCGTCCTGCTCTGAGCAAGACTTTTTCTCGCCGAGCGATAGTGGGAGATATGTTACATTAATGAACTCTGTTGCAGCATGTTTTGTTGTTTTCTCTGTTTTTTTTTTTTTTTTTTTATTTTTCGTTGTTCTTTTTATTGCTGTAACTATTCATAATCTGCCATTGAAATAAATAAAAAAAAATAGAAAAAAATAAATAAATAAATAAAAAGGATTCAAAGACATTACTTATTTGCCACTATTATTATCAATCGATATATCTGGTAAAAGCACGCCCTTTTGAATGGATGCAATGTCTACTTTAAATCATTAATAACATGGATGCCACTTACAGACCCCATGAGTTTTCTCAGGAACTCTTTGCTTATGGAGAAAATAAGAAAATTCTACCAATATTTCAGGCATGTCATTTCGTTGGATTACCTTTTTTTTTTTTAAATTTATTTGTTTTTTTAATTTAGTATTTTATCATCCCGTCAATAACTTTGAAAATTAAATGTATCAATAGTTAAATAATTAATTGTAAAATTAATTTACTCTCTCTATATATACAGTAAATTAATTTTAATTATTAATTTGTAAAAATTAAATTAATAAATAAATTATTAATTTAATTAATTTGTTTGGTACTTACGTATTAACGCCACCGCAGCAGAAGCTGCGCTAATGCGCCAATAAAGAGCTGCCAATGCGCCAAAATAGAGACTGTTTTGAATCTATGTTAAACTCTGTATCGGCCCATTTTCCACCGAAATCCGGTTGACTACTTGTTTTTAAATAAAGTGTTTTGAATTTTGAAAGTATTTTATAAATAAAGTGTTTTTTTGAAAGTATTTTGTAAATAAAGTGTTTTTTTATATTTTATGATTTGTCACAAAATTTTTAAGTGCAGATTGGCGCCACTTAAAATCGCCAAATCTGTAGCTGCGGTGGCGTTAATACGTAAGTACCAAAATTTTTTTTAGAAAAGGTTTTTTACAGTAATCGCCAAATCATGTTGGGGATGAAATTTTGGTCGCCAAAATTGGTATTCCTTTACTGAAACATTTCCGTAGTAACTTTCGTAGTAGTAGAAAACACTAATAGTAGCTTTTGTCGTGCAATAGGGTCACATTTCAAATTAATTCCTTGTCACTTTTCTGTTGGTTGTTGTATTCTTGACAAAATCGCAGAATAAGGGCAGCTAGAATTGGACATTAAAAATTTTTCGTCAAAGTGCGTCAAGAGAAAGGTTGCTATTGTAAGTGGAATGAATTACAAATATGACAAGAAATTAAGGGTTACCATATTTGACGACTTATCATTCAGTTAGTGCCACAAAAAATCGCTAAATCCCAATGAATTCTATTTTACGATTTGGCCGTGTTCTTTATATATATATATTAAATCACCCAATATTTTGGGCATTTAGCAGCTCGATTACACTTGTATGGTAATGCTTCAGTGAAGGAACACCAATTTTGGCGACCAAAATTTCATCCCCAACATGATTAGGCGTGGTAAAATCTTCAAATAAAATATTAACAAAAATTTCAGGCATTTATCAAAATTGAAAATTTAGAAATAAAAAAAAAAAATACCCGTAAGGTAAAATCCTATTTTATTAACTTAATTTCTCCAATTAAAAGACGGCGCCAAACAAAAAACCTTTTTTTTAAAGGCGGAAATGGACGAATCGATTACTATTTGTTAGGGGTGCAAGTCAGATACGCGCCGCGCAAAGTAGTTTTGAAAGAAAAAGTTTAATTGTTAGTGTGGAATTTGGTACTTACATATTAATGCCACCGCAGCAGAAGTTGCGCTAATGCGCCAATAAAGACCTGCCAATGCGCCAAAATAGAGACTGTTTATGTTAAACTCTATATATGCCCATTTTCCACCGAAATCGGATTGACTACTTTGTTTGTAAAAAAAAGGGTTTTCGAATTTTGAAAATATTTTGATATTAAATAAAGTGTTTTTGAATTTTGAAAGTGTTTTGATTTTTAAATAAAGTGTTTTATATATTTTATGATGGGCCTGAATGGCCGAGTGAATAGCGCTCGGTTCCACAGGTTTGGGGGTCGATTCCTGGCGGTGCCATGGATGTTTGTAGTGGTTCGGAATCCACTTTAAACCGTAGGTCCCGATCTAAACAGGAGGATCTAACAGGATCGTAGAGCGTTGCAGAGGTATTGTTACTTCGCGTCCGTAGCTTATCTTCGAGCTTCGTGCACCTCCTGGGCAGTGCTAAGGGAGTAACGTCTGTGCAGTGCTTGCCTTAAGGCATCCAGCTGCCAGCTGCATTGAAACAAAAAAATACATATATTATGATTTGTCACAAAAATTTTAAGTGTAGCTGCGGTGGCGTTAATACGTAAGTACTGTGTAGAATTTTTCCATCTATTTTTCTTTTGACATTTAAAACTAAAATTATTTTTTATTTTAATTAAAACCCCTCTGAAAATGCCTGTCTCCCCTATAACGCCGTTCTATTTGAATTCATCCGATTTGGACGCGTGCCAATTTTCAGCAGTGGTTGAATTATAAGGGAATTCAGTTCTGCGCAAAGAATGCATATACATCTGATATGAATTATTTAATTGAGACTTTTTATCACCTTTTTTTCCAGACATTGCTGGAGCATTTAGCAATAGATCGACCCGCGAACCCAATTGAGTTTCTTTACGACCTGGTGATGAAATCGGCTGTTTTTGATGGTATGGTTTACTTCATTTTTTAATTCCTTCTATTAGCTCACACTCTCCTTCTATATATCCTGTTCAAATTTTCAATCGTTCATAAAATACTTTTTATTCATCCACTCCAGTTCAAATACATTTTTAAACTTGTAGTGAATGACACTGGATGTTAATACACTTTTTTCAATTTAATTCAGTAATTAAATTTAATTAATTAATTTCAGTTTTTTGGGTACTTACGTATTAACGCCACCACAGCAGAAGCTGCGCTAATGCGCCAATAAAGAGCTGCCAATGCGCCAAAATGGAGACTGTTTTGAATCTATGTTAAACTCTATATCGGCTCATTTTCTACCGAAATCCGATTGACTACTTTGTTTTTAAATAAAGTGTTTTGAATTTTGAAGGTATTTTGATTTTAAATAAAGTGTTTTTATATATTTTATGATTTGTCACATTTTAAGTGTAGATTGGCGCCACTTAAAAACCGCCAAATCTGTAGCTGCGGTGGCGTTAATACGTAAGTACCGTTTTTTTGTATATTTAAGTTGCATGTATCTAATTATAGATGGCGCCAGATGTAAAAGCAAAATTTCAACTTTATTTGCAAAGGACTTTTCTGCAATAGAGTAAAAAAAAAAAGTAGGAATTGACTTAAAATTTTTTTTTTATATATTACTTGTTATTTATAGTTTATTTAAAAACTTATAAACATTGACGTAAAATATTTGCAAGCTATTATTATTCTAAAAGAAATATTTCAAAATGAATTTTTCAAATAGCGAATAATAATATGAGATTATTTAAAAAATATTAATAATTTAATAAACCCTTATTAGACCTATTTTGGTCTAGGGCTCTGAAATTTGGACTTTGGCAAGATCTGATAAACTCATTTGGGTCTATTTGAGCGGAAGATTTTAAGGACTTTTCTTAGAGATGTTAAAGAAAGTGTTTGTTGGAGAAGAAAGTACAACGCAGACATTCATAATTGCTATAGATATCCATATATTATAAAATTTATTAAGATCCATAGATTAAACTGGGCTGCTCGTGTATTTAGAATGAAGGATTTCAATCCTGTAAAAGGCCGTTTTTGCAAAGCCACAGGCACAAAGAGGAAGACGATGACCCAAATTGTGACGGATAGACGCAGTTGAAAAAAGATTTTGCATTAAAAGATTTGCAAAAAGATTAAGAATTGAAGAACCCTTGTCACCCAGTGGAATGCATGGAAATCTCTTCAAAGCAAGGCTCACTCTGGGCTGTCATGCTATTGATGGTGATGATGATGAATAATTTAATAATTTTTTAATTCACTTTAAGGCGAGGGGTAAGCCCTATCTTAGCCATGTTAAACTCATCAACTTTATGCACCTATTTTCTTAGAATTGGTGAAAGATAGGGTTATGAAATTTTTATGGTAGTTAGAATAACAAGGTTTTATATACTTAAACGAATCATTTCCTTTCTAAGTAAAAATGAAAAAAAATTATTATTAATTATTTATTGAAAATTACTTTTTAAAAAAAATCACTGCTTTGATAAAATATCACTGCTTGAACTAAATAATTCTCAATAAATCATCAAACTCACGTGTAAAAAAATGTAAAACATTTGTGTGTAAAAAGTTTGTTATGTATTTTAATATAAGTGACTTCAAAAAACTGTGTTCTTAAGTTCCATAGACATTGAGAAAAATGCTTTTTAATATTCCATTGATAATTTAATTCACGATTAAATAGCTAAATTAAATAAAATGAAGGATTATTAATTTTTCTACCTCAAATGCCTCTTCGAGTTTCCTTTTTTGCACTTTTATTTCTTTTTCTGGATTTTTATTTGGATAATTTCCTTTGAACATTATCCAAATAAAAAATAGGAATACGAATTTTTAATAGTTGCCGATGTCGGAAATGCATTCTTTATCAAAACCTGCATACCTTTACCACAATAATAACGAGGAAGAATTCCAATCTTGCATAGAGTATGTTATATTTCCTATACTAAAACAAGAAACTGCATTAAAAATACCAAATTTTAAAGTTTCAACGCTCACAAATGCAGTTTTTGGCTCACGCTGTAATAAGAATATAGTAATGAGAATCACAAACGTATGAAAAATTTTGTGAAACACTGCTTACAAAAATAATAATTCTTTATAAAGTTAACGCTTCAAATATCAAGAATAAAACGATTTTGAATGTTTCTATTTTTTTTAACAAGAATAAATAGATTTTTATCCATTCTTATCGAATCTCGAAATTTGGAGCCTGCTTTGGCGATTTATCAAGAGGCTTTCATAATAAAGAATAATACTCGAAATTCATCACTGAATTAATATTATTATTATTATTGATGATACATAGTAATGGTGTTAAGATAATCACCAAGATCTTCTGACAGGTGGGGTATCGATTGTTTGGCGTCATTCTTTGACGATTTATCACGAGAATTTGATATTAAAGAAATACTCGAAATTCTTCATTGAACTAATATTTTAAGAAATATTACAATTTTTATTTTGATGAAAGTCTTGAATCCTGTACCTTTGTGCCAAATTGATCGCCAGATTGCCAAATCTTCTAGTAAATAAACAAAATAGTTACAGCAGTTACAGTTTATGTGTAACTGTCTCGACCATTTTTAATACGCTTTTATTAGTTTCACCTGTATGTATGTATGTATGTAACTGACTCTTTGGGCTCGATTTTGCCCTACTTTAAGCGATCCGATTTAATTGAAACGTTGTAGACTTATCAAGGACCGACGACATTAAAATATTTTGATAAGTTTATTATCTCATCAGGATTAGGATTAGTGATTGTATTTTAACTAATGAAGAGCAACTTAACCCATGTAGAATGAAAGTATTCAGTAAAGACATTCGAACTTACGTGGGACAGCGGCACAACGGATAACGTGCCTGACTACGGATAACGCACCTGACTACGGATCAGGTGGATTCCGTGTTCGAATCCTGGCTGGCTCGACCTATTCGCATTTAGCCTTTGTTTTACTCACAGTTAAATTAGTGTAAGAACTATAGTTCCAGTCCTCCGTACCGGGACCTCATTTAAATATTACAGTTTAAGAACACTAAAAAAACACGCTTTTAGAGTGAATCAAACTAAAAAGTAAAAATGATTGTTAACATAAGAAAAAAATGACTGACGAGAAAATGAATGTCCCTGTTCTAAAAGCGTGGGGCTATTTGTATGACATTTTTAAACTAACTCTGCATTTCGGAATGAAACTAGTGAAAAATTATAACGACTGATATCGAGCACCCCACGCTTTCAGAACAGCGACATTCATTTTCTCGTCAGTCATTTTTCTTATGTTAACAATCATTTTTTACTTTTTAGTTTGATTCACTCTAAAAGCGTGTTTTTAGTTTTAAAACTATTAATTTATTTTTGTACGTTACCTAATTGAACTACTGTAACTCTACAGGAATTGGCGAATGTAACATTGGCGACCTCTTAGAATACAGGATTTTTAGACTTGAAACTTTATTTTTCAGTTCTAGAGTGTACGTCCTGGGACCTCCCACTGTGGACAGAAAGTTGGTGTGTGCTGCTTTGGCCAGCAAGATGAATCTAGTTTATATGACGCAGGAGTCCTTGAAGCCGGAAACATCAAGTGAACAAAAGGTAGAAGAGAAAAACTGAGATTTTAATTCCTTTCAGTAATGATTAGTTTGTCCATTAACTATGTATACACTGCACCCAACTTACTTAGAAGGTATAAAGTAGGCAATCATAAAAGTATAGCAAGATATCCATACTATAGTATCTCTAATTAAGCAGACATCAACAGCATACGATTGTATTTCAAGACATCGATTTTAGGATTTCCATCTGTTCCTAAACCTTCTCTATATAATAACCATTCTTGGTAAAAAAAAAAAAAAAAAAAAAGGCAATATAAAATTCATTAATATATTATCCAAAAATCAGTGTACAAATTGACAAATACCGCTTCAACAAATGAAAGCACATATAACTCGATAATCCATCCATTCACAATTCCAAAGGCGGACATTTTTTCCTAATGCAGCTGGCAATACAGAGACACTTAATCTTTATGCCATAAGGAAGGGCTGCACCGTCATTACCCACTTAGCACTAAACAGGGGACACGTATAGCTTGAAGATAGGCTACGGATGCGGAATAACAATACCCTCGCAACGCTCTACGATCCTATTAGACGCGGACCTACAGTTTAAAGTCTATTCGAACCTCTACAAACAAACATGGAACCACCGAGACTGGAACCCGAAACCTATGGTGCCGAGCGCTAGCCAATTGGCCCTCCGGCCTCATTTAGATGTTGCGCAAAGCAATTTTGAAAGAAAAGAAAATTAATCATTTTTTTTCGAGTTCGAGTCCCGGCTGTACCATGGATGTTTGTAGTGGTTCGGAATCCACTTTAAGCCGTAGGTCCCGGTCTCATATGACCGTAGAGCCCAATCAGACTTCTCACCCACATCATTCCCAAACTGTAAAGGAGCAATTCAGATCTAGGCGCGTTGGTGTAGTAGTAGTAGCCTTACTGTCCTACCGTCTGAATTATTTCTTCATTGAAGGAATTAATGTCTTTCAGACAGTTGTATTAAAATGTATTTTTAAATGTATTAAAAGTTATTATGTAGAAATGTACGTAGCTTTAAAAGAAGATTATATTCAATATTGCTGCTACTGATGAAAAGAAGATTAAATTCAATACTGAAGCGAGTCTGTATAATTACGCTTATACAAGCATTAAACAGTTGTTCAAGCACAGGTGGCGTAAAAGTAAAACAGAAAATGGATCTGTCGAAAACAGCCGTTAATGTAAACTCTACTCCTGCATTGTGTCCGGTCTTAGTAATTATTTCAGACTAACAAAGCATCGAAATCCTTGGTAAAAAAACACATTGTTGGAGGAATTTAAAAATGAAATTTTAACATTTAAATTATTTTTCAACTTATATTTTTGTAAATGGTTGATCAAAAAAGTATAAAAATAATTAACAGATAGAGAAAGAAAGTATTTTTTTTAAGTTTAGTTCAAGATTTAATAACGGAAGGGTGAAATTTTTAAATTTTTTAATTTATGTATTAATTTTTAAAAATAGATTAAATTTTTATTTATTCATTTGATATAATTCTTAATTAATAAATATTTATCGACTGTTTTTTACAAGAATATAAAATACAATGACGAGTCTGTTGAATTGATATTATTTATAATTAATGTTTTCTATAAAGTATTCGGGTTTTTATAAATGAATTTTGTACTGATAGTCATAAAGCGAATTTATGAAAATTAATTTTGTTATGATGTACTGATAATTATTTGGTGAATTTTTATAAATGAATTTTGTAGTACACCGATAGTCATGAAGCAGAATTTTAGAAAATCTATTTTCCTATCTATGAATTAGTGGGTATTAGTCCTCCTCCTTATAAATTAGTGGGTGTAAATCTTACCACCAGCTGATATTAATCCTCCTCCCTATGAATTAATTTTAATTAGTGGATATATGAATCCATAGTCTTACTATGAATGGATATTAGGGCTTCTGCCTATGGACTGATGGATCTTAGTCCTACTATTAGCGGGTATTAATTATTTTGCCTATGAATTAGGGGTATCAGTCCTACTACCAACGGTTATTAGTGCTACTCTCCATAAATTAGTGGGTGTTAGTTCTCCTATCTATGAATTATTGAGTATTAGTCCTCCTTCCTATGAATTAGTGGGTATTAGACCTACCACCAGCGGATATTAGTCCTCCTGCATATGAATTAATGAATTAATTCTAGTAGTAGAACTAATGGATATTAATTCTACTACTAGAGGGTATTAGTCCTCCTCCGTACGAAATGATGCTTGTTAGTCAATGCAATGTTGCAAAAAAAATAAAATTGATTAAATGGTATTAAAATGGAAGAAAAACTCTTATTTGCTGTACATTTCTACCTATGTGAACACTAAAAACAAAAACCTGCAAGTCAGTGAACTTTTCTTTTCCTTGATAAAGAGTATGCAATATAATCCAACGTAACAAGGAGCTCTTGCAATATGAAATTTCTTTGTTCAAAACATTATGTCGCTAAATTTGACTCTTCATTCACCAGGACCACCCCCCCCTTTGGGCCCTTCCGAACTGGTGAGGTTGATGAAGGACCGCGCGTGGCACAAGCGGACTGCGTGAAAGGGTTGGCTGATGGAGGCCTTCCCCAAAACCAGGAGGCAGGCGTTCGCCCTGCGCAAAAGCCGGAGTCTTCCCCACCCACATAAGTAGGATTGTTTCCTTTCTTTCCATTAAACTAGGCAGGTAAGCGTTGTTTGATAGCACAATTTTTGCCAAGTTGTACCAAACAGTTGATTACTAAAGGATAATTGCAGTCAAAGATTATCCCATTAAACAAGTCGGGTGAAAACAACAATGTAAGCAATAGAATTAATGTTATTAACCTAATACATGTTATATCTCTAATAGCGTTAATACATTATTCAAATTGATTATCTTCATCTGTAAAAGATGGGTAATGATGTGAATTGATGGGTAACACAATAGGCGTTCTTTAATCCGACATTCGATGGTTCGGCACTTTCTATATTTACTATCAATGGAGCCGTTAGATTACAGATTTTTCGCGTGTGACTTCGATTGCTTGTTGATTTTGATCGTTGCATAGCGACATAGTGCTTCTCCCATTTTCGCCCATTTTTTTATCGTAATTATCAATTTTCCTTTCACTAAAGTTTAGAAATCATAAAATTGTATAAAATTCGTAACGTTTTTTATTTTCTTTTTAAATAAAAGGTACGAACTACGAACGCGACGCGATATCCGATACTTTTTGAAACAGTAAAGTTGGCTCGTGTGTGTATTTTTGTATAGTCTGACACCGCTTGTTTTAAATAGCATTGTACTCGTATCATAATCTTTCTTTTGCGCTGTGTTCTTTAGCAATTTAATTGCTGTTCATTGTATGAATTTCGGTTTTGTAGTTGCTAGAATGACGAAATACTTTGTTGGATATTTATACCGTCTACACAGGCTCAGAATGTACTTAAAACATATTAAAATATGTGCGTGTTTTAATTGTTTAACTCTTTTTGTTGCCGGTCGCTGAAGGATGTAATGATAGCTACTGGCCAGGCGTAGAAATGGGTTTATCCCAGAAAGCGACTCCCTTTTTCAATTCCTTCTATTAGCTCACACTCTCCCTATATATATCTTGTTCACATTTCCAATCGTTCATTAAACACTTTTTATTCATCCACTCGAGTTCAAATGCATTTTTTTTAACTTGTAGTGGACGACACTGGATGTTAATACAGTTTTTCAAATATTCATTCAGTCATTAAATTTAATTCATTAATTTTAAGTTTTTTTTACATTTAAAATTGCCTATATCTACCCATAGAGGGCGCCAGATAAACTTAAAAAAATGAGTGAAAATTATTTATAAAAGACTTTCTGCAATAGAGTGAAAAAAAAAGTAGAATTCACTTAAAAATTTTTTTTTTATATTACTTTTATAACAAACATTGACTGAGAACGAATACAGGATTGCGTGTGCCATACTGATTACTCAGTAATATTCAGACATTTTTGATGGAATACTTTAATTACGCATCAGCGCGTGGTAAGCACTAGAAGTAAAATTTTTCCTAAGCACCACATCGCACATTGACGTGCAAAAAGGAAACCAAATAATGAAAATAAGTGACAAAATGTATTATTTTTGCATAATTCTTTATCACCAACAAATATCTAATATAAATGAATTATTCTAACTTGGTTATTGTGATATATAATTCGAAATATCATGGACACTTTGGGGAGGAAGGAATTCTTCATCGCTATTATCACTCGAGTTCTCGTCTCCAGCTCAGCCAATATATTGGCAATTTCTGTTAGAGGCTTTCTAGATGACATTTTCACTTTTTGCGGCCTTAAGGACCTTCAGAACTATCATCTTTACAAATAAGTTGTAGGAACAATAGTTCTGCAGGTCGTCTATCTCAAGATTTTTTTTTCTAATAACTGATAAAGCTATCAATTCGAAATGAAGCACATACCTTCCAAACTAGCTTCTAACCTGTACTTCAAGCCAATACCAGCTGATGCACCTGAAGTACTGATTGAAAAGGAGAATAAATGTTAAGTCGCATATCTTAACGCGCGAATGCGTGACTGGCTACTCAGACATTACTGCACACCATGCTCTGGCGCCTGATTGGCTGTATAGCGTGTGATGCCACATCACGCGCTGGTGCGATATCAGCAGCAAAAGTGTTAGATTACCATCTAGAGTGATTTATCTTTAGTATCCCCATTAAAACTATATAGATTCTCAATAATCCATCATAATCGCTAATCCGAAACGGCCGTGTCCCGAATGTGACCGATTGAAGAGTGCCTACTGCATCTACTTTTTGTATAGTCTCGCCTTGCATGTCTGAAATGCTATTCATTATCATTTGTCGTTAGTTTAAATGTTTTCATTATCTTTTCAGCCATCTAAGCAGTCAACTAGATAGTATTATTGAATTTTTTTACAATCGTCATGCCATTTTTGTTAAATTTATCTTCATTTTATTTTTCTCCGCAGTTGTCATTGACGATCCAGCCATAACTCAGCGCGTGACGCTAAGTAAGTGAAAACGGGAACTTTACGTTTGTTTTAAATTATTTTTGTACATAATTCATAGAATGGAAAAGTAATTATACTAATAACCGACACCAAATGATACAAACAACCGATAACATCAAACTGCTCTAAAGTTCGTATCTTCTTAACATTTACGGGGAAATTATATTCGACGAGTTGCCAGATTGTCGGAGAACCTTGGTTGCATAGCAATTACTATCCCCCTGCTTTGCGAATGAGAGAAGTTTCTTAAGCTTTAAGCCAATTCATTAGATAGGAAAAGAGTAAGATATATATTAATTTATTTCAAAAAATTAACTTATATAAATTTTTAAAAAAAATGTACATGCATAAATCTATTATTTTTAAATATTATTATTATAATTTTTAAGTAATAAAAAGGTAATTTAAAATAAACTTTGAAAAGTTATATTCCGGTAAATCTTCCCAGAAGGCATTGCTCTCCCCTCCTTCCTAATGTTGAACCAATCATGGTGTACATTAATGAAATATTATGGCTTTGTTGTGTCCATAACTCGAGACGTATTAGAATTGTTGGATAAAAATATCTCTATCGAATGTGTGTGAGCGTTTTTAAAACTGATTTTTAATGCCCCAATATATTGTATAGGAAAATAATTTTTTATTATCTGCATTTATATTCACTTCGAAACTGTAAACTTGCCATTAGTCGTCTAAATACTCTCACTATCGTTTAATCTATCACAAATTTACGCATTTTTGTTTCTTGAAAACAAATCAAAAAAGGAAATTAGGAACCATACAAATCATTAGGAAATGAGCAATTACCACTACTCATTTCTAAAAAAGCTACTAATCATAAATTAATTCACATTTACATGAAACTGAAAAAAATAACAGTTCTAAATATTTGGGGAATAAATTAAACTAAAAAATTTGATATACATTTTATTTACTTATACTAGCATGAAACGAGACTAAAATTCTCCGAAAAGGATTATTTAATGAAATAAACCTCATTTCTGTAAAGAAAAACATATTAAAAAAACATATTAAATTCTGTAAGAAAAACATATTATTTTTCCTACTGAAATAATCCCTTTGCACGGATTCCAAACAGGGAGCTGTCCGGAGGTGTCGGACATCCTGTCCGAGGAAGGGCTGCGGGAGATGGTGGACTATTTGGGGCACGTGGACCTCATACTGGACTTGCATGCCAAGAGCTACGCGAAGAAGTTCCGCATCGGACACCACGAAGACGCCGAGAAGTCTATCGAGAGGTTAGAAACTTTTCTCATCAAATTACAAAATTAACAAGTGATGGGGTGTGGTGTAGTAGTAATATCTCCAAAGCACTATGAGAGGCCATTTGTGCAGAAAACATCGTCCGCATATTTATTAATCATGAAATTTTAATTATTTGGAGCCTTGGAATAAAAGAAGCTTCGTTTGAAACCTTGATACAAATCTTTCAAAGAGTTTTTGTTTTTCAAAGGATTGTATTTTTATTTCACTAACAAATTTCGAGAAATATGAGATTAATTTTTTTTTTTTAAATTGCAATTGTTAGTATTAGGAAGTGAAGCAAGTTTGAAATTTAAATTAACAAACTACCATTAAAAACTTGTTTAACACATGAATATTTCGCGTTCATTTAAACCTGTGAAATAACTGATAATGTCTAGCTGATCCGCTTTTAGATATGTGTTGCAGGAGCCTTTCTTTTTCTTAATTGGATGAAATGAAGTCGATTGGCTTAAACTTTTGGTTCAGCAAGAGTACCCAAGAGGAAAAAAAGTTAACAAGTTACATTAGCTAAAATTTGTTACTAGTTGCGTTCACTTTTAAAAGATACTATATATTCTGAATGCTTTCTTTGCAGTGATTGAGTTTGTGAGGACCAGGCAGAGACCTCCCGAGCCCTACTTACCGAGAGTGCTGCTATTTGGACCCTACGGAAGTGGATGCTTAGAAATGGCCAGGAGGCTGGCCAAGAAATTCCATCTGGTTGAAGGTGAGTGACTCAGGTACTGAAAAAACACTAAAGAATCACAATAAACACACTTGGTATACGTCCCTTTTGAAATAAATCCAATCTTGATATACGTCCTGGCATGCGACGTGCTGGCGACATAACAAATGCCAAACGTCTTTCCCGCGCAAAAGATATATATTATCGGGAGTGAGATATCCTATTTCCATTTTTTAATTACATACGGTAACAGCAATATGGCATTAAAAACGCAGCATAAATAGAAAGTTTTTGCATAACGTTTTTTATCGTCCGATATTTTCTTCCTAGCGCGCATGCTCATAGGAATAACTCAGTAGTGTAGTATTAATACGCATGCGCAATAGCTACAATGTTTCCTATGAGCATGCGCGCTAGGAAGAAAAAAATTTCGACGACAAAAAAAAATTTTATGCAAAAACTCTCTAATATCTCTATATGTGTCACATGCACGAAAACAGTCCATGCACTGAAAACAGTCCAAAAAGCAAATAAAATAAAAGCACACAATTGCTAATAACACTTTTAAATGCTTTTGATTTTGAATATAAAATTTATTTTTCTGTTCCAGTGGATTTCCGCCGAGAACTGCGCAGCGCAGCTTTGAAAGATTCTCCTCTGAAGGACAAGTTCTACGACATCATGAGGACATACGAACCAGGTGAAATGCATCACATCATTACCATCGACACAATACTTTACTATCGATTTATTGATGTATTCATTTTGATTTTCAATCAGACTATATCAGAATAGACATGGTAATAACACAGGGGAAAATGAAAGATTTAGCATCAAATAAAAATTTTGTTATAATATATATATATTAAGAAAACATATTCTCATACTATTTAATGTAGTTTTATAAACGATTATGGAGTTAATTTAATTTATAAGTGATTGTAAAAGGAATTATTCTTTTATGAAAGAAAAGATTGATAAATACCTTCCCCTATCATCAATAGAACCTTATAATCCGTAAACATTAATTTTTGGTTCAAGATATAAAATATTTATTGTCTTATGGCAGATGTGATAATTAATTTTATCCAATAACTTAAAAAAATATATTAAAATTTTTAAGTTACTTAATATTTGCTTTAGTCCCGGACGAGCTACTGGTACAAGTCGCATCTGAAAGACTTCTGCAGGAAGACTGCGTGAAAAGCAGGTGGATCATGTACAATTTCCCCGACACAAAAGTGCAGGTGGAACTTCTCGTAAAAGCAATGGAAGGATTCCAGGTGAACAGGTGAGTCTCACTCGATTAACGTCCTACATCTTAAAGTAAACTAGATGCTTTTTTTTTTATATAAGCCAACTAATCGGGGAAAACATATTACATTGATAAATATATCAATGATTTCCCTCTTCAAATTCTGATTTTATAAAAATTCAATCCTGAACTTTTATAAGCACACTGTATGTGTCTCATTTAGAAATTCAACAATTTTTTGACACTGTTGGATGAGTAGTAAATTGCCTAAAGCATGGGTCTCCAAACTACGGCCCGCCAGTGTCATCCATTCGGCCCGCGACATCGAATAGCTTATTGTTGCTGTAATAAGTTGGATAAAAAAACACAGAATGATAATAACTCGGTTTTATTGACTTGATAGGAAAAAAACTTAATGACAAACATAATACGCAGAAAAATTAACTTAAGCATAACAACTAACAAATAATTGAAATGAATCCCACTCACTAGTGAACATCCCGCGGTTACCCTCAGTAGTTATACCTACCTATTTCTGCTTTTGACCACTAGATGTCGTCAAGTGTCACGGTCGTATCGATGCACACAATAGTAATTTTAGTATGTGAACGAGCGAATTTAGCAAGCGTATGCTCGCTCAGAGCGCGTATTCGGCGACTGGTCTAGAAAGTATAGATAATGGCAGAAAAATTAAAACGCTTTTGGCCCTTGGTACTTACTGGAGTAAACAGTATGGTCCTCAGGCTGGAAAGTTTGGAAACCCCTGAAAGGAATCTGTGACCTTTCTAGGGCTGTGTTCCTTGACGCCACCCTCGAAACCTGCCTCCAAAGGATGGAGCCTAGACGTTGGGATCCATCCACCGGAGAGATATACCACCTGAAACTCCACCCCTGCACCGAACGAAAAGCCCTCAACCGCCTCATACAGATGCCCCAGGATTCAGAAGATTCTGTGAGGGCCGACCACGAGCTCTACCACACCCACTGTTTCGATGTGAAGGCCTTCTTCAAGCACCAGATGCAGGAAGACATCGCAGTGGAGGTGGACGCCAACTCTCCAGAAGAAGCGGTCTTCGAGATGATCCAAGGGGCCATCCTCAAGTCGGCGAAGATGAAGATGCCCCAGGAAGATTAGTTCGCGTGCAAGGTGTCTTTTGTAGTTAGGGTCATCATCAACATTTAAAAATTTCGGTTTGTTGCTGTTGTGAAAAAAATTACGAAATTCAGAATGATTGTGATCGCCATTTTTATGTTTAAAATTCCGTTTGAAGCTGTTTCTCTTGAAAAAGGAATGAGAAATTCAAACGAGTGTTTTTTAAAAAATCACTATGACTTCCATTAAATGATATTATTAAGATAGAACAGATTTATGAGCTGTTAAATTAAGATGTATAAATTTGTTATTTCCTAAGATATCTGTTAAAATAATAGTTGAGATTAAAAATCCTCAAGTCGGCGAAGATGAAGATGCCCGTTGAAGATTAGTTCACGTGCAAGGTGTCTTTTGTGGTTAAGAGTCATCAGCATTTGAAAAGTTTGTTTGTTACCGTTCTTTTTTAATAAATTCTTAAATTCAGAGTGATTGAGACATCGCCAATTTATGTTTAAAATTCCGTTTTGCAGCTCTTTCTCTTGAAAAGGAATGTGAAATTTAAATAAGTGGGGTTTTTTTCTAATATGTTTTTTTTTTTTTCCTGGTATGTTCTTTCAAACTCCACTATGACTTCATTGAATGATAACATTATGATAGGGCAGATTTATGAGCTGTTAAATTAAGATGTATAAATTTGTTATTTGATAACATTTTAAGGTGTGTAAAATATTTTATCTAAAGAAGTCATTCAATAACATTTCCTTGAAGTTGATTAATATGATTGTAGAATCGGCATTATTAAAATTCCATTTGCTACTTCCACTGTTATCATTCCATTTTGTTTGTCTTAAAAAATTATGAGGAAGTTATTCATATTTTACAAATTAAATAACTTTAAAATACATGAAATATGATTAATTTAAGATGGTAATTTGCATTTAAAAAAAAAGTTTTTAATTTTTGTTAAAATTTTTATGCAAGATAATCAATAGTTTATCTTATTTTATTCTAAATAAAAATATATTTACGGTACTAAAGTATATATTCGTCAGCTGAATTCCATAGAGTGGAATTTTACTAGCAGTTCATTATTTTTTGGCCTTCACCAATTTTTTTCTTTGATTTAGAATTTTTAAAAATTTAAAATTTTTCTCTTTTTAAAGGAAACTGACAATGTTGTTTTCTTTTAGCCTTGCATTGCCCGATTTAGACAATAATGCTAATAAAAAATAAAAACAAAACTTAATTAATAAATAATAAATTATTATTAATTATTATTATTTAATATTAATTATTATTGTTTTAATTAATAATTAAGAAATTAATAAAATCTTAACCTCATTACATTTTCACTATGCCAATTAGATTATTAAAAATGAATAAAATTATCTTAAAGTCTCAATATTTTAGGAAAACTCATGGTTTCAATGTTTTAAATACTGATTCAATATTTTAATTTTAATATTTAAATAGAATTTACGATGTTGAGGATGACATTGATATGGCCCTGGTTAGGACAAAAACAATATTAAATTATTGAAATATGCTAAGAAAATTAATTCCCGTAATGAATTTAAATTGGAAATTAAAAGCGAAAAGAATAATAAGCTAGTAATTATAAATTAGCTTTGTAGTTTGATGGGATTGTAACTGGGTGTGGTTGGGTTGAGACTTGAGACATAGGTTTGAGAACTCACAGCTTTATTTACACGAACACAACTACCACACACATGCAATTAACCAGAGACAATATTTAACACATTTAAAGACATATAATTATTGATTCGTGGAGAGATTTCACGAATAAGCCGAAATTAAAGATACTCAGGTTTGAGGCGGAATATACTTCCTATCCGGCTGAGAGTCTGTAGGCCAACAGAGAGTCTGGGGAACACAGGGTTGGCTTAAATATATTTCCTCTCAGGGTGAGAGACTAAACTAAACGTAAAAAGCACGGTTACAATTTTATTTTATTCGAATTATAATAAACGAGTATTTTATTTGGGTGGATAAAGATATGATAGGAATTTTTTTAAATGCAAAAATGATTTATAATTCAAAAATAAGTAGCGATTTAGTAAAATAAGAATTTATTCTTGATTATTTATACAGCACTGATTACGAGCACAGTATGAGAATAAGATTGCAAACTATCAACAGCGCATACGTATGATAATCTAGTGATAAACCATATTGACTCAGCAGTGCAAAATTCCAAACTGATGTGTTTAATTTCTAGTTCTAACCATGTAAATAATTTAATAACCTTTTATAATTAAGATTTATATATTTTACATTTAATAAGATAATCAACATTAATTTTTACCACCAATTAATGAATGGCTTAGAACCTATAAAATATAATTAATAGCAATGGAAAAAGTTAATTTATGTCTTGTTCGTTTTCCAAAAGTCTCTGTTCATTAAAGTTGAGCAGGAAAATAATTTATTCGATATTTTTTCAAGAAATAATTAAAATTCACTTAAGAAATAATTGTACGAAAATAAAACTGATTAATTAATTAATTATACTAATACATAATTAATAAGAGATTTCTTTTTTTTTAATAAAGAACACAATTGCTATGTTCTGTTTAATAATGTAGTATCATTTATGCAAGAAAGAATCATTCACAGAAAAGTTTCTTTCTCTAAGAAGTTAATTAATTTGTGTTTCGGGCGAAAGATATATCTCGAATGTGTTTTTGACAAAGCAAAAATAAATGAAAACTTTCTGTTGTGTGCGATTCGAAATTCTTTGTTACGCAATTGGAATTGTAATAAAAACAAATCAGCTAATAAGTGAGATCTTCCCGTGCGGTTCCCAATCTGGTACAATTAATCCACCATCTCAAGACATTGTTAGAGAGAATTCATTTCGGAAACAATGCGAAGAGATTCTCTTTCTTCACAATAGACTTCTCATAATTACAAAGTCTCCGAAATTAACCCTCAATCAATTTCTTCCTTTTTGAAAGCAAACATCTAAAAATAAAAATAAAAAAGGTAAAAAGAAAGGAAAGAAAAAAAATGCAGTAAATAAAATTTTCTTCATTGATTGAAAAAATAAAAGAAAGAAACGAAAGAAAAATTAAAAAAAAAAAGAAGAAAGCTTTTATTTGCTTTTCGAATAAGTTTTTTTATTCGCTGCATATTAATTAAAGTTCCATTTCTTTTCCCCATTGTTTAATCCATTGATGTTGCCAAAATCCAAAAGCGAAATTCCGCTAACGAATTGATTAAAAGTCCCTTTATAAAACACTTTTCTACTTCCAATCAAATAAAAAGCGTGTTCTGTTTGGCTTTTTAAAAAGAATTAAATGTAATTTCTTCCCTCCCAACTGCAAAGAAGGCTTTTCATATTTTATAAAAAATTCATTTGTCTTTAATAAGGTACGTGGAAATATATTTTAAAACCTGCAAATTTTCTCGTATAATCAACTTTCTTTTTGCCCTTTTTTTTTTTATCAAAGGAATCTGATTTTGGCTTTATTTCGCGGTCCCGTAATGGTAATGTTTTAATTTCTAACTCGGCATAAGAGCGCGAATTAAACGCAGCAGAAAAAAAGTTAGAAGGGTGAATTAGAATTTTTTTATTTTTTATCGTTTGGCTCTTCGTCGTTTGGAACGCGATAGAATTATAATCAAAGTTGAGAAGAGAGAACACGCCTTTTTTTTTTTTTTTATTTGTTGTTTTTCTCGCCTGACGCACGTAAAAAAAAATAAATAATGAAAAACGAACATAGGGGTGAAAAAATTATTCTTCTAACTCGACCGTCTGCGTAAATCGAATTAAAGTTCGGAACTCCACCGTCGATTAACATTTCAAAGACGATTTTTGCTTCTTAATTTAGCCCCACACTAACAACTAATTTAGTTTTTCCTGCACTGAGTTCTTTTTTATTATTTCTTTTAATTTTACAGCTTGCATTTGTGCCGCTGTGTTGTAATCAGTTCAGTAGGGAAGCTAAAACAAATGAGGTACAAAAAAAAGGAAATGGATTAAAAAAAAAAGAACGAAAAGAAAAAAAAAATGGCGCGAAAAAAAAAAAAAAAAGCTTAGAATAAAATTCTCGGTTGCGGAAAAACTAAATTAGCGAAGCAGGGGGCAGCGGATAGTCTATTTAAAAATAAATAATATTTGTATAAATGAGGATACAAAATTGTATGTTTATTTAAATAAATTAAATAGAGTTGTTGAACTTTTTTTTTTTTATCCCTTGCTTTTATGCAAGATTTAAACGAAAAAATGCTTAGTACAGTAGTAATGAAGAACTTAAACAATTAAAGAGTTCTAAAAAAAAACCGGAAACTTACACCCTAAGCAAATGGAAGTAAAATTGTAATTACTAATTTAAAAAAGCTGTTAAAAAAGACAATTTACAAACACACATATTTAAGTTTGAAAAAATGGGTTTTTTTAATATCGAATCAATTTTTTTTTTAGAAGAAAAGCTTTACATTCAATTTTTTTAGCTCTTTTTATAAAATATTTGTTCATTATTTTCATCTACAGTTAAAATATTTGTCACCTTTGAATTTTTATAACTTTTGTTATATTTTTTACAGGACTTAGATTTAAATAAATTTTTTTTTAAACCAAAAATAAATTCATTTTGCATTAATTCTCTGAAAAAAAAACAAATTGGTTAATTTTTTTTTTTTTTTTTAGTGGATAGGGTGCAAAAAAATTAATAAGCATTTTTTTAGAAGAAAAGTTTTACATTCAAATTTTTTTTGCTCTTTTTAAAAAGAATATTTTATCAACATTTTCATCTACAATTAAAATATTTGTCCATTTTGAGTATTTATAATTTTGCTATATATATTTTTACAGGACTTAAATTTAAATAGAATTCCTTTTAAACAAAAATACCTTCATTTTTTCATTAATTCTCTGAAAAATTTGAAAATAAATTGGTTAATTTTTTTCTTGTGGATAGGGTGCAAAAAAATTAATACATTTGTTTTTAGAAGAAAAACTTTACATTCAAATTTTTTAGCTCTTTTTATACAATATTTTATCCTTATTTTCATGATTTTTATTACAATTAAAATATTTGTCACCTTAGAATATTTATAATTTTTGTTATATTTTTACATGACTTAGATTTAAATGGAATTCCTTTTAAACAAAATAAATTCATTTTTCATTAATTCTTTGAAAAATTTTAAAACAAATAGGTTAATTTTTTTTCTTGTGGATTGGGTACAAAAAAAAGTAATCAACTTTTTGGGAAGAAAAGTTTTACATTCAAATTTTTTTAGCTCATTTTATAAAATATTTCATCATTATTTTCATCTACAATTAAAATATTTGTCACTTTTGAATATTTATAACTTTGTTATATATTTTTACAGGACTTAGATTTTAATAGAATTCCTTTTTAAACAAAAATAAATTGTTTTTCATTAATTCTTTGAAAAATTTGAAAACAAATTGGATAATTTTTTTTTTTCTTGTGTATTAGTGCAAAAAAATCTAATTTAATATGAAAAGAGCATTTAACATTGATTTTTCGATTTTCTAATTATATGTTATTTAACTATTAAATAAAACCTAATATTATTCTTTACCCTTTTGCCAAAAAGGATACTTTTTCGATGCTAAATGGAAAAATAATGATTTAAAAGTTACATTTCAAATCAACTTTTACGCAATACATATGAATTGCGTAAAATTTTCCTATATTTATTTCAACTGAAATTATTTTCTCTTTAAATACTAACTGTTTGAAAAACTATTAAGGCTTAAAAAGTAAAATTAGTATTTATGAAAAATATTTTTCTTTTACATGAAAATTAGGTGCTTACGTATTAACGATACCTTGGCGACAGTTGCGGCAATAAAGAGCACACGCGCCAACCGCAGCTACAGATTTGGCGGTTTTTATTATTCAGTTTTATATTAGGCTGTTAGATTGGCGACACTTAAAAACCGCCAAGTCTGTCGCCAAGGTATCGTTAATACGTAAGTACCGAAAATTATTCTCTTTTTATAATTTCTGAAGTTTTACCCTTTTAATTTTCAGTTTTTTTTTGCCGATAATATTAATATAAGATTTAATAAATTGCACAAATAAAGTAATTCAGTTGATAAAAAAGGGACCCAATTTGAAATTTAAATTTGCCAAATTTTTATTAAAACTCTACATACACTCAAGAGCCAAAACATTATGACCACCTGTCCATAACGAGTTGGCCCACCTTTGAGCGGCAACACAGCTTCAACCCGCCTTGGCATGGATTAATACCACCACTTAATACCAGTTAAATACCACTTCCACCTGTTCACGGGCCTTCCACGTCACCCAGGCGAGTTCATTGCAAAATGTAGGGGTGGTCATAATGTTTTGGCTCTTGAGTGTAGAATTTAAAAATACTGAATGTAATTAAAAAAAAAAAAATTCCTGCCGAAACTCAGTTTGAAAGTAAATATTGAAAATAATTTCAAAGTTGACCCAGTATTTTTGGATTCCATGTATGTATAAAAGCAAAATAACCAGAATAATAATAAATAAACATATAAATTGTACGGTTAGTTTGTATTTCTTGATATATCTGTCTCTATCTAATTAAAATCTATGTCATTTAGAATTAAAAAAAAAAAAATTTCAAAATTTCTTACAGAAGCATACTATGCATTGTTTAAAATTCTATGTATACCTTTTTAATCAAAAAGCAATAATACACTAAATAAAAAACACTAATTAAAAATCATGAGTAAATATTAAATTAAAAAAATTTCCAATTTGGAATTGAAAGTTTATTCTCAACTTTTTATACAACTTATTAAATTGTTATTGTAGACCTAAATATCTATTTTTAAAATTTTTCATAATATTATTTATTTAATAGCCTTTTTAAATTAAAAAAAAAAAATAAACAATTCATTATAAAGTTAAAGAGATATTTACATTATAGATGTAGTTCACTTGATAAATTGGATCCTTGCATCTAGGTTAGCACGTCATGGTCTAATTGTCTGTCTAGTCTATTATCTTCTATTAGAAAAGAATAGTAAACATTGAAAAGGAAACATATTTCTCTAACATTTAAAAAAATTCTTAATCTTAAATTTTTTTTATTTTAAAAACATGAGAATTAAAAGTTACGTTTATAAAATTCAGCTATCACTAAGAATGCCGCATAAAAAATAATTGGAAAAAAACCCCACCACTCAAAATCTATCATTTAAAGCCAATTAATCAAGAAAAATATAGTTTAATACAGGAAAGAACAAATGTCAATAATGTTTAATAAAAAGTGTATATTAATTTATACATTACAATTACAGATGTCTTTATTAACACATCAAAATATTCCAATGGAACTTTCTTAATTGAATATCCTTAATTAAACACAACAACTACTTACCTATCTAAACTTTATCAAGGTCAAAAGTTAGTCATCATCAAGTTCAAGTTCAAGTTTCTTCATCAAGTTCAACAGTTATCAATTAGTTTATTCCTTTAGAATTTTTATAAATTATGATTAAAATTTTCAAATGATGAAATTGTTTGAATGCCATCACAGCTGAATAAACTCCAGAAGAACAAACGATAAATTTTTTATTATTAAGAACAAACGATTATTTTTTTATTACGAACAAACGATTATTTTTATTATTAATAAGAAAATGTTTTTAATTTCAAAATAAATTAATTTAATATTTAATTTATAATTTTAATTAAATTAATAAATTTTAAAGTTTTTAATAAAATTTATAAAAGCAAATATAATAATTTTAAAATTAATAGCGATAAATGTTAAAACTTGGAATTTTCAGATTATGAACAGAATGACTTAACAAAATTACTTAGATTTATCATAGGACTAGCTATAATTTCAAACATAAAAATAACTCAAATAAAAATTATACGAAAAAAAAAATAACCATCATAAAGTATAATTTTATAAATTTTCCCATTTGCCATTTAATCAAGAAAAAAAAATAGCTGTTACAGGAAATGAACAATAAAGTTTTCTTCAAAAAGTGTATATTAATTTAAACCTTTACCTTTAACATTAATTTACAGCTTTATCAACACATCGGAATATTCCAATGGAACAACAAAAATATTCTAATTACACAATGAACTGCTACCATCAAGAATTGAGGACAAAGTGTTCCTTTAGAATTTTTTAAGAAATATAAAATAATAATAATTGATAAAATAATAATTATTAAAATCTGCAAATAATGAAACTGTTTGAATGCCATCACAGCTGCATAAACTTCAGAAGAACAAACGATAAATTGTTAAAAAGCTCTTTTTATTAATAAGTAACTGCTTTTAATTTTAAAATAAAATTAATTTATTATTTAATTTGTAATTTTAAAATTACATTAATAAATTTTTAATTTTAATATAACTTATAAAAGTAAATATAATAATTTTAAAATTAATAACAATAAATGTTAAAATTTGATTTTACTAGATTATGAACAGAATGACTAGTCATAGGTCTGACTATAATTTCCAAATGTATATTCGGAAGTTCTCTTGAAGGCCTTAATTGTGTCTTCAAGAGAATCCTTTTAATAATAAAATAATAATTTGGTTCCAAAATTAATAATAATTTGGTAAATTCTAAATAATGATTATAATAAAAATGATTTGGTTCCAAACTTCCAACAATTGTTAGAATTTTCTCGATTCATATAGTTGTCTTGTTGATGCTAGAAGTTTCGCCAATACTCTTCAATCCTCAGCAGTGTATCGTTTATAGAAAATTCGAATCACTTGACATAACTACGTGATTACTTACATTTAGAGAGAGAGGGCCAATAGAAAATGAGACAATAGTAGTAATTAGTAATTAGTGTGGCCAATTTATAGCCAAAGTGCCAGGATACCTAATGTAAGAAACAGCGAGATGGTGCAATGATGGTGTAAAATGTGATTGGATATTTAGAATTTCTTTAAAAAAAATTGTAGGAAAAACATTAAATGTATCGAGGATTTGCAGAAACTACAGTGTGTCCAAAGATTTGAATTTTTGAATTTGTGCCGTTTGGGCGATAGGGGTGCCGCCAAAGGAAAAAAAGACAGAGTGGCAGCATTGACATTTTCAATGTTGAAACAAAATTTTTAAAATAACGATGGTTTGGCAGTTACAATTCGCAATCTTCCTGCAAAAAATATGATAATAACAATGATTTAACTTCTTCAACTGTGAAATTAATTAAAAGCTTCAGGAAGACTGGATCAATTAGTGATCTTAGACACATAGGCTGCCCTTTAACGAGTCATTTAACATAAAACATCGAAACAGTTTGTGAGAGTCCAGAAACATCATTTCTGGCACTGTATTCAAGAATTAGACATTTTGAGAAGTTCTCAACAGCGTATTATCAAAAATGATTTGAAGCATCTTATAAAGTTCGGTTGACTCAAGAATTGAAGCCCATTGACCAAACACAGCGAAGAAAGGTCTTCTTTAAGGAATTATGGAACAACAATATATGGATGCTGATTTTCGAACAAAATCATCGATGAGGCTTATTTTTCATCTTGATGGCTTCAATTGATTCATGTTCAGTTGACTCAAGAACTAAAGCCTACTGACCAAGCACAGCGAAGAAAGGTCTTTTAAGGAATTATGGAACAACAATTGATGCTGATTTTTTTCTTGAACAAAAATCATTTTCAGCTATGAGTGAGGCTCAATTTCATCTTGATGGCTACAAGTTTAATCATCAAAATTGTTTCATTTGTAGTTCAGAAAATCTACGAGTGATTGCTCAGAAACAAATGAACTAAGGCAACATGATAACTATTTGGTGGTTTTGGGCTGCATGTATCATGGGACCATTCTTCTTCGAAATGCTGCCGAGCAGGCAATGATACAGTTGATAGTGCTCGCTATCGCGACATGATCATTCATTTTGTGCCTAAATTGAAAGATATGGATACATATTTTAAAAAATAATGTAAACATTAGCGAATAATGATGAATATTTTGTTTCTTGGAAATTTATTGAGTTTGCATGTGAAGACTCTTCTTGTAAATATAATTATTAAATCTTTTGTTTTCAATTGTTCAAAATTTGAAATTTTTGATCAATAGTCGAAGGTCATCTTTTGAAAGTACTTTTAATAAAACTCTCAAATGAATCTATAGTATGTTATAGTCTTCTTTTAAAAGTAGTAACAATGAGAGCTCTTAAAAATTAGAAAGTATCTATTAGAAATATTGTGAGAGTTATCTAAAAAATTTTACAGTGCATGGAGTCTTCCATAATAGCTTTATTGAAATGATTTTAAGAAAATTAAAAAATATCTCACTGTTTTCTTCACATATGTGTGGAAATACAAAAGAGTGAAAGCAATTGGAAATTTTATGAATTTTTGATAAATTTTCACACAAGGAAAATTGATTTGGTGATTACTAATTATGAGCATTTTTTTCAAAATAATGTTTTTTTCTAATTACATTAAGAGCGGTTTTAATATATTTGTAAGTATAAGACTAAACTGAGTTTTTCGGGTTCAGCAATTTGAGAGTAATGCTGCTTATAGATGTAGCTATTGTTGGAGTCTTTATAAATATAATAATAATAAATTTGTTTGTAGATTTTTAATGCCTTGATTAGTGAAGTTTAATTGTGAAAAGTTGCAAGATCTGTAGTAAAACAGCCAAAAATAATTTTTATTTATTTATTTATCTGATCTGCGCTTCAATATTTATTCTAACGCTAGTCAGGACTATACATTTGGTGTGCCTGTTGGACTTGAGATGGAATAAGATCAAGCTAACTCTAACTGTATACGATTAATTTATAACATTGGTGATAAAATTATGGTATATGTTAGAACGATTAGATGCTGCCTAAAATTTATATACTTTATATATACTGTTTATGAAGTATTATTATAGATGCTGATCTACTGGAAGTTTCTAGTTGCTCCATACTGTGCCTAGCAGATATAGTACCAGCGAGTTTCGGAGATCCCTCTGACTGTCAGCAACCACACTGTGTAGTTAGTACTCTATTATTATATTCTCACTCTGTCGTTTCATTTGTTTTTAATAATTAATAAGTTATAAATTACTAATCACAAAGTTAGCTAATCTTATTCCATCTCAAGTCAACAGGCACCAAATGTATAGTCGATTGAAGCGTTGAATAAATATTGAAGCGCAGATCAGATAAATAAATAAATAAAAATTATTTTGACCAGTTTATATTTACAGATCTTGTATAACTACAAATTAAAACTACACTAATCAAAAC